>WAAF01009551.1:8998-41081 GCA_013400475.1 Tricholaema leucomelas | reverse complement strand
CCTCTCTGCATTCCAACCTGCCACTAAGGGTGTAAGAAGAGAGCCCAGAGAGCCCCAGCTGAGGCTGGTGAATATTCCTGTTGGAGATGGATTTTCCCTAGGTTTCACTTCTCATTTTTGTTTCTTCTCACCATGTACAGGATGGCTCCTGGGCTGACAGCCCTTGTGAAATGAAACTGGGCTACCTCTGTAAAAGGAAACCTTTGGCAGAGGAATCAGGGGCGAGTGAAGTTACCTACCCAGGCTGCCAGAAAGTAAGTATGAAGCAAAAGCAGTGAGACATACCTGTGTCTTGCTTCCACTCCCAGGATAGGGAGGCTCACAGAAGCCAACTGATGGAGGCCCTGAAAACTGTTTGCTTTGTGTGTACTAAGACTTCCTAGAGGGAATTTTTTTCTTTGTTTAACCAAACTGGAGATTGACTTCTTTTTTTTCATCTCCTTGCTTGATTTCACTGAGGCTCACCTAAAGCAGCACTGGTCCCTTCACCCAGGAAAGTCACTCTCTGCACACCGTGCCAGGAGTTTTTCACGCTGTAACTCCCTGCTCTCTGGGGTTACACATAGCCTTCTCAGGAGAGCCAGTCCAGCAGAGGAGACAGGAATATTTGAGCTGTCTGCTTTGCAGAGTGTTTGTAGCCTTCTGCAACAGCTGCAGTGACACAAGGAGGAGGCAGAGCAGACACTGCACCGGGAGCTACAAAGTGGCTGTGAGCCTGTGTGCCAGCTCCAAGCCACAACCATGGCTCACTGCTGACAAAGCTCCCCTGTGTGTCCTTCATCAACGGGCAACACATAGAGCTGGGGTTACAACAGCTATGTTTGCTTATCCTCTTTGTTTCTTCTCATGGTTCTGAGAACCATGGTGTGGTGTTAGTGTGGGTTTTGGAGATGAACTGCATGGAGCCACCTGACAGCCCCTCCCTGGCTCTTGCTGCTGACAGGGCTGGATGAAGCATGGCTTTTACTGCTACTCTGTGGGGCAGCTACCAGCAACCTTCTCAGAAGCAAAAAAAATCTGTGAAGAAAACAAAGGTTACCTGGCTACTGTGACAGACAGGTATGGAAACACACTCCTTGTCCTCATTTAGGCACAGCCAGGATGGAAGTGCCAAAGAGCAATCTCTTACCATGCAGTTACTCCTGGTGTCTGCTCTAACACATCCCCTGTGATGGGAAACTTGTGGTGGGGCTGGAGGAGTAGAGAAAAATACATCAGGACTTTGTATGCCATTACTACAAACGTTCAAGTCCTTGCCATGATTCAGGTACACTGTGGCTGGCTCCAGGAGTTAAAAGACTGAGCTAACTCCCCAACAACTCCGAGATGCCGGATTTCGTGAAGCATATTGAATTAAAAGTAAAGAGATGAACACAAAACTATTTAGTCATTCTGCACTGGAGCTTTTCAGCCTTTTCCTTGCAATAGGCCTATCTGAAATCTTCACCCTTTTCTAGAATAAAAATAGATAATTTTTCTCCCCCGAGGAACAAGATTTAAAGATGTAGACCCTACCATGGAGCTCAGTGGGATGCTGTAGCACCATCCTGAGTGAACAGCAGGCATGAACTAGCACAGGGATTGTTTGGCTGCTCATGGAGCACTACAAAAGGAGAATGGAACCACTCAAAATCCTAACCATTATTTATATTAACAAAGAACAAAAGAAAACTTAATTTCTATGACAATTAGAATCACAAAAGTAAGATCATAACCCTTGCTTCCATCCAGCTTTATCTCTTCCTGCCCGTTAACAAATCACCCTGACTCTGCCTATTTGTGAAAATAAACTCTTTGGAGATGTTAACAGAGCTGTGATACATGAGTCTGCTGCTTATCCTTCACAGATATGAACAAGCTTTTTTGACTTCTGTGATTGGATTCAACCCAGCGAAGTATTTCTGGATTGGTCTCTCAGACGTAGAGGAGCAGGGGACATTCAGGTGGGCCAGTGGGGATGCAGTCACCTTCACTCACTGGAACATAGGGATGCCAGGTATGTGCCACAGGGGCCACTGAGTTTCTGCTCTGGGCACCCAGGAGAGTGAGGGCTTCAACATGTGGTCTGGCCTAAAGTAGCAGAAAAGACAGAGTGTGACATTCTGATGGTGCTGAAGGATTAAATCAGGGCGTGTGGTAGCTCCCTCCAGTGCACCACCTGGGATTGTGTCTTACCATCATAGAGTGGTTTGGGTTGGAAGGACCTTTAAGATCACCTAGTTCCAGTCCCCTGCCAAGGGCAAGGACACCTCCCACTAGATCAGGCTGCTCAAGGATCCATCCAGCATGGCCAGGGAACACCTGCAGGGTTGGAACCTCTACATCTTCTCTGGGCAACCTGTTCCAGTGTCTCACCACCCTCATAGCAGAGAACTTCTTCCAAATGTCTAACTCTAACCTACTCTAGCTTAAAGCCACTGCCACTTGTCCTGTCACCACATGCCCTTATAAAGAGGGCAGCTCTCCTGTAGCCCCATTCTGGTACTGCAAAACCTCCATAAGGTCTCCCTGGAGCCTTCTTCAGGCTGGGCAGCCCCTGGAGTGTCTCCTGGTATCATTTGCTCTCTGATAGTTCTGAGAGGTGGCTCCTAGTGTGAGGTGGAAGGAATTTGATGCCATTTCTTCTTCTGGTGGAATTGCACTGCCTGTGAGCTCTCTGGGGTCAGGCTGCTCTGAAGCAAGCAATGTGCTCTTTGAGCAGCTGCAGCTGTTTATCAGTGAGCTTTAAAAACGTTGCATTTCATGCAGGAAGGGAGCCTGGCTGCGTGGCCATGGTCACGGGAACCTCAGCTGGCCTTTGGGATATCTTGGACTGTGAAGAAACAAACATGTTTGTCTGCAAGCAGCTGGTGGAGGGAGTGACTCCCCCACCTCCTCCAACACTGCCCCCTCTCCCTTCGTGCCCAAAGGGATGGCAATCCACACCCACCAGCAGCTACTGCTTCAAGGTAGGTGTGTGGCTGCTCAGGGCAAATGCTTGTCCTGCCAAAGGAGAAGGTGTGCTCTGTGTGAGTGGAAGGGGTGGGGGGTTGTCCTGCCTGCAGGGAAGGTAATCTCTGCTAACAAGTCTCCAGCTTTCCCCAACTGGGCTGGCTGGAAAATGCTATCTGGAGGTTGAACTGAAGCTTGGAGACAATAGAGACTTTGAGGTGGTCATAGAATTATAGAATGCTAGGAGTCAGAAGGGGCCTCCAGAGGTCAGCCAGTACAATGCCCTGCAACAGCAGCATCACCCAGGGCAGGGCACACAGGAACACATCCAGGTGGGTTTGGAAAGTCTGCAGAGAGGGAGATTCCATAACCTCTCTGGGCAGCCTGCTCCAGCCTCCAGCACCTTCACACCAAACAACTTTCTCCTCATGTTGAGCTGGAACCTCCTGTGATTGAGTTTCTATCCCTTGTCCCTCATCCTATCAATGGGTATCACTGACAAGATCCTGGCCCCATCTCCCTGACCCTCACTCCTCAGGTATTGATAGACATTGATCAGGTCCCCTCTCAGCCTTCCCTCCTCCAGAGTGAACAGCCCCAGGGCTCTTGGCCTTTCCTCATAAGAGAGATGCTCCCCCTTGTAGCCCTCTGTTGAGCTCTCTCCCAGCAGTTCCCTGTTCCTCTTGAACTGGGGAGCCCAGAACCGGATGCAGTACTCCAGATGTGCTCTCACTATTGCAATAATCAGATTTGATAACTGACCACAGGCTTATGGTTGCAGAACTGAATAGTAAGTGATAGAAGTAGAGACAGGAGCACAGAAGAAAGGTGGAAGCCCAGAGCTGTGCTTCTCCATTTCTGTAACACCCAGCACAGTGCTTAAGTGTCCACTTCTTACAGATCTTTTGGGGAGAGAGGGAGAAAATGCAGACATGGTTTGGTGCAAGAGATTTTTGCAGAGCCCTTGGAGGAGACCTGGCATGCATCCACAGTGAAGAAGAGCAAAACCTAATAGCTAACTTGTAAGTATCTGCACATCATATAAATGTAGGGGTGGGGGAAACCTCCTAATATTTATATAAAGAGAGAGAAGGACCTTTCTAAAAGGCAGGAAGGGTTTGGGAGGGTTTCTGGTGATCAGCTTCTCCTTTGCTGAGGCAAGGAATGTTGCTGCAACCTGGCAGAAGAAAATGAGCAGAAAGAGGAGGGCAAGAAAGTTTCTATGCAGGCAGTGGCTGTAAACTGGAGTAGCCTGGACATCCATAGACGGATTTCAGCTGAGTTTAATTCCATGAGATGGATCTGGCCCGTTAAAATCAGTTACAGTTGACCAGTAGATGAAACACAAAGGAAAAGTTTGCACTGCTTTGCTCCCCCTTCCTGAGGGAAAAATCATGGGAGACTTTGGAAATCCTGGCATACTAATGTGCCAAATTGTGGTTAAATAAAGCCTGTGAGCACAGACAGGTCTAGTTCTGGATGCCTAAGGCACTGGGTGGAACCCAGCCTTTAAAGCATCATTGCATTTCACTCAGTGTTTGTGGACCTTCACCATGTAGCTCTGTGCTTCACTGCTTCCTGCCACATGCAGTGCCAGGATGCTTTTCCCCACGTGGCAGCTGAAAGATTCCTTTCTGTGGGTGCCTCAAGTGATAGTTGAATCCTCAAACCACTGAGACTAAGGCACTGCCAGGCTGCCTCCTTCTCTGCTCACACTGTGGCTGATTGTCTGCGTTTGTGATTATTCAGAGACAGAGATTTTCACCACGTCTCTTACTGGATGGGTTTGAGTGCCTTGGACTCCAGCGGTGGATTTGTGTGGAGTGATGGCTCACCAGTGAGTAAGGCCAGCTTGGCCTCTCATTTTCCAGCTGTGTGCCTACCAGAACCTCTCACAGCTCCTCCTACAAAAGCCACAAGTGACATCAAGACTTTACTACCCAATTTGTTTCTATGGAGTCATAGAATGGGCTGGGTTGGAAGGGACCTCCAAAACTCATCCAGTCCAACCCTCTGCACTCAGCAGGGACATCCTCCACTAGAGCAGCTTGCCCACAGCCCTGTGCAGCCTCGCCTGGAATAGCTCCAGCCATGGGGCCACAACCACCTCCCTGGGCAACCTGATGCAGTGCTCCAGCAGCCTCCTGCTGCAGAACTTGTTCCTCACATCCAATCTCCATCTGCTCTGCTCTACTTTGCAGCCATTGCCCTCGTCCTGTCCCTGCAGGCCTTTGCAAACAGTCTCTCTGCAGCCTGCTTGTAGCTTCAGATGCTGGCAGGTTGCTCTTAGGTGTGCCTGGAGCCTTCTCTTCTCCAGGCTGAACAGCTCAAACTCTCTCAACCTGTTCTCATAGCAGAGCTGCTCTGGCCTCCTTGTAGCTTCCTCTAAACCCACTTTATCAGGGCCATGTCCCTCTCGTGCTGAGGGCTCCAGAGCTGGACACAGCAGTGCAGGTGAGGTCCCAGCAGAGCAGAGGGGCAGGATCTCCTCTCTCCATCTCTGCCCATGCTGCTTTGGATGCAGCCCAGGATGCCCTTGGCCTTCTGTGCTGCCAGTGCCCATTGCTGATTCCTTTCCAGCTTTTAATCCACCTTAACTGCCAAGTCCTTTTCCTCAGGGCTGCTTTCTATCCCCTCATCCCCCAGCTTATATTACTAGTGAGGATTGTTCCAGTGCAGCTGTAAGACTCTGTACTTGCTCTTGTTGAACATCATGAGGTTCACCTGGGCCACTTCTCCAGATTGCCCAGGCCCCTCTGGATGTCATCCCACCTGTCTGACAGCAGCACTCAACTTGGTGTTACCTCTTTTGACATCTTCTGACAGCCCATAGTGACAGATAGCATTATGACATCTGGTTGTTCTAATCTCTGCCTCCCCACTTACTACCCACAGCCAGAAATAACTCTGTGTGTTTCCACCAGCTAGAGAACTAATTCTGTATGTCCACACAAGCCAGCCTTTGCTGCCTTGGTTGTGTGGAGCAGGTTCATGCCTCCAATGCCCATTTACAAATGACAGCACTGATGGATTGTCTCTGATTGAAACATCAGAGCAGGATAAGCAACCCCAGAGCCAGAGGAAGATGCTTAGATATTTCTTTCTGGAACGAGACAGAAGAGCTTAGTCTCTAATGATAACACAGAGTTGATTGCCTTGCCAACATGGCTTATGGACACACAAATTATTCTACTAGGCAAGGGTCATGTCCTCCTCCTTACAAAACACAGAGCCCATGAAGCCAAAGGGAGCCCATTCCTCCTTACTAGGGTGATGAAAGACAACTGCCTCACCTGAAAGAGTAATGAAGCTGCATTCCCACTGTAGGTGAACTTTGAGAAATGGTCAAGTGGAGAGCCCAACAATTACGATGGGAATGAGAAATGTGGTGTGTTCTATGGCTATGACAACATGAAATGGAATGATCTGTTCTGTGAGCATATGGAGGACTATGTCTGCCAGATAAAAAAAGGTAAAGGTTACTTTCTTCCTTGAGCAGCTTTCAGAGACAGGTGAGAACATCCTTGCCAGGTCAGATCATTTTGTCTGCACACATCAGAGCCAAATGTGGCATCTGTCTCAGCCTGGAGGAGAGAGACTAAAAGTGCCTCTGTTCAGAGGAGAAAGATTTGTTCTTACATATTTCTGTGTTATGGAATTAAGGCACAAGCAGGACCGGTGCTGAGTACAGCACTGGGCAGGCCACACTTTGAGTGCTGTGTCCAGTTCTGGGCTCCTCAATTCAAGAGAGGTGCTGAGGTGCTGGAAGGTGTCCAGAGAAGGGCAGCGAGGCTGGGGAGGGGTCTGGATCACAGCCCTGTGAGGAGAGGCTGAGGGAGCTGGGGGTGTGCAGCCTGCAGAAGAGGAGGCTCAGGACAGAGCTCATTGCTGTCTGCAGCTCCCTGAAGGGAGGCTGTAGCCAGGTGGGGTTGGGCTCTGCTGCCAGGCAAGCAGCAACAGAACAAGGGGGTACAGCCTCAAGCTGTGCCAGGGCAGGATCAGGCTGGATGTTAGGAGGAAGTTCCTCATAGCAAGAGTTATTGCCATTGGAATGGGCTGCCCAGGGAGGTGGTGGAGTCGCCATCCCTGGAGGTGTTCAAGAAAAGCCTGGATAAGGCACTTAGTGCCATGGTCTGGTTGGATAGGACTGGGTGATAGCTTGGGCTGGATGAGCTTGGAGGTCTCTTCCACCCTGATTGGTTCTATGATTCTATGAAATGTCAACAGACAGTGTGTAGTGGTATGGGTGTTATCCCCCGACATTCACCAGACTAGGCTCAGTCAGATGGAAGTTAAGGAAGCTGCTTTGAGGCTTAGCAGAGTTTACAAGCATATATATACAATATTGTACAAATATTTGCTGCTCTATGCAAGGTAAAAGTAATAGAGAAATGCAAAACCCCTTCCCCAGCAGCCAGGCCGCCTGAGATGGCTCCCAACCAACCTCCCTCCTTCCTACCTTCTCTCTTATCTCAAGATCCCAGTTATGTGCAGGGTGAGCTGGGATATGTCAGCAAGAGGTGTTAGAAGCAGAATGATTGGTTGGGAATATGCAGGTTCAGGCAGAGAAGGAAATACAGCAAGCAGGCAGCAACAGGCTGGTTTGTCTTTCTTTGTGTCCTTGTTTTTATGTGCCCCAGCAGAATAAATGCCTAATATAAGATACCATCACCATTTTACTTTCACAGCCAGTACTCTGATTTCTCTCATTAAAATATTCCAATTAGCCTCACACCAGCACAGAGTATTAATTAAAAAATGAAGTGAATGAAACAAAGAAAGAGAGAGAAGGGGAGAGAGAGAAAAGCAGAGAAAGATAGGAGAAGATCAGAAAAAGGATTATGTTGCCATTGGCCAGAAGAGGGGAGGAAAAGGGTTTCCAAAAATCCAAGTCCTTTTCCGTTTGTGTTGCCCAGGGATGCTCACAGCCAGTGATGTCTTCAGAGGAGTCCTTCTCTGGAGTTCTTTAGTGGAGTTATCCTGTCAAGTAGGCATTGCTCAGGTCTTTTTATACAGTTTTTAGTCACAGTCTTGGGTATGTGTCCAGGTGTAGCTGCTCCCAGGGAATCTTCCTGAGTATTCTCATGCAGGGGCCCAGTACTGGGGAGGGCCTCTGCACCCTCCTGAGCCATTTATCTGTCCATATACCAAATACACATCCAGGGCTAGTCAGGCCAGGTGGTGAATCTGCTGCACAGTCCAGAAGCCTTTCACACCATCCTCCCTTTGCGGGGTAGTTGATGTGCAGAAATGAATTAGCCCCAAGCACCACATCCAAACCACCCTGAAACACATCCAGGCTGGGTGACTCCAGCACCTCCCTGGGCAGCTCATTCCAGTCCCTGACCACTCTCTCCCTGCAGAACTTTTTCCTAATGTCCAGTATAAACCTCCCCAGCCTCAGCTTGAGGCCATTCCCCCTTGTTCTGTCTCCTGTGAGCAGAGCCCAGCAGCAGCCTCTCCACCATGTTCCTTCAAGTAGCTGCAGATAGCAATGAGGTCTGCCCTGAGCCTCCTCTGTTTCACATTAACCATCCCCAGCTCACTCAGTTTCTCCTCACAAGATTTACTCTCCAGGCCCTTCACAGCTTCTTTGCCCTCCTCTGCACTGGCTCCAGCACCTCCACATCTCTCTTGTGTTCAGGTGTCCAAAACTGAACACAACACTCGAGGTGTGGCCTCACCAGAGCAGAGTCCAAGGGCACAATCCCATCCTTGCTCATACTGGACACAGCATTTCTGACCCCAGCCAGAATGCCTTTAGCTTTCTTGGCTGCCTGGGCATGCTGCTGGCTCCTGTTTGGCTGCCTATCTAAACCTCAGATTCCTTTCTGCCACGCAGAAAGAAGAGTCCTTGTGCCTTGCTGGGGTACAGTGCCAGCAGTGGGCTTTCACCCCTCACGTCTCTGCCTCTCACTTCAATACACATCCCTGGACATTCAGGCAAACCACCTGAGCAGCTGTTGTGTGGGGCAGAGGATCTTCTTCTTTGTTGATTGACATGTACAAGAGAGACAAGATTTAGTCTCTCACAGTATCAAGCCAAATAAAACACTTCTTAATTTAAACAGAGGTAGCTGCTGGGACTGTAAGTTACTCCATGAGATACATGTTTGGGATGTATTTAAAGCATGTCAAGGAAGTGAAGTGCAGCAGCCCAAAGCTGGGCATGGGTTCTGTAAGCTGAGCCTGCGGTCAGCTGTGCTGTGGCATTTTGCTGAGAGTAGCAGTAGCACTTTGTGTTTGTTAGATATTCTGAGGAGCACTATGACAAAAATAAGCACTTTGGGTAACACTTGAGGGTGAGTTTCTGACTTGGAATGAAAATGCTGAGGAATGTATAAATACATTTAATGGAGAAATGCCCAAGAGATGCAGCACCACTCAGATCTTGGCTTGCATTGCAGGAGCGCCGCTGAAACCGGAGCCCAATTCCACCTTCAGTAAGTCTTCTACTCCCAATAACACAAATAAGTCACCATGTAAAGTGTGGATTGCTGTTACAGACTGCTCACTGCTCTCCTCTGCAGGTGAGGACTATGTTGTTAGTGAGGATGACTGGATCATACATAACCACAAGGAATACTATTTCAGCGAGGAATCGATGCCTATGGAAAAAGCCAGGGACTTCTGCAGGAAGCATGGTGGTGATCTTGCTGTCATCCAGAGTGAAAGTGAAAGGACTTTCCTTTGGAAATACGTAAGAAATGTGGCTTACTTCCAAAAAATGTACCCAGAACTCTTTTTCAGCTGGCTTGTGAAATACTTCAAAGTGGTCCCAGCCATAAGACCCAAAATATCAGTGTCCTCTCTCATAGAATGTTTTGGGTTGGAAGGGACTTCCAACGCTCATCCAGTCCAAGCCTGGGCACGCAGCAGGGACATCCTCCACTAGAGCAGCTTGCCCACAGCCCTGGCCAGCCTCACCTAGAATAGCTCCAGCCAGGGGGCCTCAACCACCTCCCTGAGCAACCTGTTGCAGTGTTCCAGCAGCCTCCTGCTGCAGAACTTGTTGCTCACATCCAATCTCAATCTGCTCTGCTCTACTTTGCAGCCATTGCCCTCGTCCTGTCCCTGCAGGCCTTTGCAAACACCATAAGAAGGGGTACCCTTCAGGTCCTGGCAGTTTGCTCTTATGTCTGCCTGGAGTCTTCTCTGCTCCAGGCTGAACACCCTGCAGCTCCCTCAGCTTGTCCTCATGGCAGAGCTGCTCCAAGCCCCTGAGCATTTTCATGGCCTCCCCTGGACCCTCTCCATCAGGTTCCATGTCTGTCCTGTGCTGAGGGCTCCAGGGCTGGACCTGGCAGTGCAGGTGAGGTCTCAGCAGAGCAGAACAGAGCAGAGAAGAGCAGAGAGGCAGGATCCCCTCTCTCCATCTCTGGCCACACTGCTTCGGATGCAGCCCAATCTGCCCTTGGCCTTCTGTGCTGCCAGCTCACACTGCCTGCTGCTGGCCAGCTTATCATCCATAGAACCCCAGAATGATTCATGGTGCACTCACTTTGGAGCTTCACCATAACCATTATTTGGGTAGAACTGCTGCACTGAGACAACCCCTCAACTTCTTTGCAGCAGCACTCTCAGGATGCAGCTTTTCAAACTGTTGCTTTGATTAGCTGTGAGCTACAATTGCTGAGTCCATTTTGCTTTCCTACTCATTCTCTTCACAGAGCCCATGAAAAGCTTCTTCCATTTTCTTTTTTTTAATTGTCATAACACATTTCAGATTTTCATTGGAAGGTTTAAGGCAGGATATGTTCTTACAGGATACAACAACCATAAACTGCTAGACTCTTTTGGAAACAATTTGCTATGATCCCATCCTTCCCTCCACAGGGATAATTTCTAAACCCCAGCACTTATTTGTAGCCTTTTGGCAAATTCTCATTCTGCTGTCAATCTAAATTACTGCTTTATGTTATAGCCTGCTGAAAAGCTCATCTTAGCTTCTTAACATATCTCCATTTCTCTTCATCCTATCTGCTGTTCTTTTTTGTTTGTTTGTTTGCTCTGTCTGTGCTTTGGTTTCTATATTGTTTTCTTTTACTTTTGGTTTTGAAATAAAATGAAATGCCTCTAATTTGAAGGCCAGTTCTGAATTCTGCAGCTCAGAGACACAACTCCCTGCTCATCGAATAGGATGCAAATCTGCACCTGAAGCTAAAGCAGGTTTTGAGGCCTTGACAATTTTCTTTGGAATCTTCTTTTCTTACTGTTCATTAATTTTTTCTTTTCTTTTGTATTTTTATGTATTTAGATTTTCTATAAAGACTGGGGAAACAACTTTTATATTGGCTTAAGTGTGAGCCTCGACAAGACATTCCGGTAAGCAAAACCAAGGGGTCTGCAACTAGATGCTCCTTGGGGTCCCTTCCAACCCTGACAAGTCTGTGATTATTGAATATGCAAAAGGTCAAAGAAGAAGAACTCTCAAAACCTGCAGTGAGAGAAATTGGGGTGGTTTTAAGAGGGGAAACATCAATCCTGGACAGCCATCATCTGGAAGGCAGTTTCCAGGTGGTTGTGCTGTCAAGCCGAGGGCAGGACATCTCCAGGCAGCTTTAGGATACTTGGAGCCATGGAGGCTGTGCTGCTATTCAGCCAGACCTGCACAGACTGGAGAGATGGGCAGGGAGAAATGGATGAAATCCAGCAAGGACAAGGGTAGAGTCCTGCATCTGGGAAAGAACAACCTTATGTACCAGGACAGGCTGGAGACTGACCTGCTGGAGAGAAGCACAGAGGAAAGAGACCTGGGGGTCCTGGTGGGCAGAAGGGTGCTCATGAGCCAGCAATGTGCCCTTGTGGCCAAGAAGGCCAAGGGCAGCTGGGCTGCATTAGAAGGGCTGTGGTGAGTAGGTCAGAGAGGTTCTCCTGCTCCTCTACTCTGCTCTGCTGAGGCCACATCTAGATTATTGTGTCCAGTTCTGGGCCCTCAGCTCAAGAAGAACCTCAGGGAACTGCTGGAGAGAGTCCAGCCCAGAGCCCCCAAGCTGCTGCTGGCAGTGAACATCTCCTGTGAGGCCAGGCTGAGGGAGCTGGGGCTGGCAGCAGAGGAGCCTGAGGGCTGCCCTCAGTGCTGTGCTAAAGATGTACAGGGCAGAGTTGGGAGGATGCAGCCAGGCTCTGCTTGGGGTGGCCAAGGGCAGCACAAGGGGGCAAGCTGCAGCAGAGGAGGTGTCATAGGAACAGGAGGGGAAATTTTATCCATGTGAGGATGCTGGAGACTGGAGCAGGCTGCCCAGAGAGGTTGTGGAGTCTCCTTCTCTGGAGCCTTTCCAAGCCCAGCTGGCTGTGTTCCTGTGTGCCCTGCCCTGGGTGATGCTGCTCTGGTGGGGGGTGGGACTGGATGCTCTCTGGAGGTCCCTTCCAACGCCTGATGTTCTGTGATGCTGTGATTTCTGTTTTACAAGTGTCTTTGGAAACAAAGTGCCTTGGGAGTGTTCTAACTCTCCTGTGGAGCCTTGGATGCCTCTCAGAGATGTTTCTCCTGTTGCATGTTTGTCTGTTCCTCCCCCCTGCCTTTTTCTAGCATCTTCTGCTAGCATTTGAAACTTGGTCAGACGAGTCTCGGTCTCTTCATTTCAGCCTTTCTTCTGTTGCCTGCTCTGGTGGGGGGTGGGACTGCCTCAGAATGTCTTCCTTGACCAGGCCTCAGAGACTGGGTAGTCTCATCTCATGGGGCTCCTGCTTTCTGCATCACACCTACTACTCAGAAAGTGCTTGCTTGTCCCCTTCACCCTTGCTCCTTCATGAGTTTCACCCTGCTGGATGTTGGCACCATTATTTGTCTTTACTCCATTTATTATCTACTCGTTTTTCCTGCTTGGCTCAGGAGATCTGCAGCTGGGAGCAGTGAGGTGTCTTGGTGAATTACTGATTTGTAGTTGGCTTGCACAAGCCTGGAAAAGCACCAAAGTGCCCTGGAGCTGATGCCCAAAGGCTCTCAGTCTTGATGGATTCCCCACCTGACTCTTCTTCTTGCATCACATTGAGACTTTGACACCTTTTTCTTGACTACTCTTTGGGAATAAATCTGTGGGTCACCAAAGCAGGAACTGATTGCTACACAATAGCAAAGGCTTCTTTTGTTTAACCCCAGCATGTGGTTCAATGCTCTCTCTTACCCTACAAGATCCTCTCTTACTGCTTTTGGACCCAGGAAATTACTGAAGTAGGCTCTGGCTTCTGTTTCTGTGCTCCGGACAAAGTCAATCCCAGTGCCACACTGCTGTGCTTCCTGCAGGCTGCTACCAGTTGGAGGCCAAGACAGACTGGGACCATCAGTTTGAGTGATTAGTTCAGACTTAGCCCATGTCAACAGAGTAGGCAGCTGAAGTAACATGTTTTACTGATTGCAAGTGGAAGGCCTGGCTTTCCTCCAGAGGGGACATGTGTTTGGAAGTAGGGATATAGGAAATCTAAAATACAAAGCTCTGTTATGTCCTTTACAGTGAAGTGTTCATTCAGCTAAGAATTATTCTTCCCCCACATTCCCTCTTCCAGGTGGATGGATGGAACCCCAGTGAACTATGTGGCTTGGGCTCCGAATGAACCCAACTTTGCAAATAATGATGAAAACTGTGTGGTCATGTACACCCAGACAGGTGGGTGCTCAACAGCAGTGGTCTGCATGGCCTGGCAAAGGCTTGAGAGGGATGCATGGGTGAAGCTGAGTGAGTGATGGTATCACAGAATCACAGAACAAGCCCATTACAGTCCTCCAAGCTCACCCAGCCCAAGCCTCCACCCAGCTCTGCAGGCTCAGCACTAAGCCATGTCCCTAAGCACATCTCCACAGGCTGCTGAAACACCTCCAGGGTGCAGGACTGCAGCACTGCCCTGGCCAGACACTTCCAGTGCTTGAGAAACCTTCCAGGGCAGAAAGATTTCCTAACGTCCAGCCTGAGCCTGCCCTGCTTGGGCAGCTTGGAACCATTTCCTCTGCTCCTGTCCTTGGGCACCAAGCAGCAGAGGCTGCCCCCTGCTCACTGCCACCTCCCTGCAGGCAGCTGCAGAGAGCAATGAGCTCTGCCCTCAGGCTGCTCTGCTCCAGCCTGCACACCCCCAGCTCCCTCAGCCCCTCCTCACCCCCAGCTGCTCCAGACCCTTCTCCAGCCTCGCTGCCCTGCTCTGGACACACTGCACGGGGGACCTCCAGGCAGGCTGCAGAGGGACTATTCAGAAGGGCCTATGGGGTAGGCCAAGAGGCATAGCTTGGAAATGGAGCAGGGCAGGGTTAAATTAGACATCAGGAGGAAGTTCTGCACCATGAGATGCTGGAATATGCTGCCCAAGGATGTGGTGGAGGCCTCATCCCTGGAGACATTCAAGCTCAGGCTTGCTGTGTCCCTGAGCAGCCTGCTCTAGTTGGAGGTGTCCTTGCTGCCTGCAAGGGGGTTGGACAAGATGACCTCTGAGGGTGCCTTCCAACCCAAGGCATTCTGTGAATCTCTGAAGTACAATGACACACAAAGGTCTGATTAGTCCAGCTGGTTACCTTGGAAGTGTCTGCAGCTGGTGAAACTCCTGATCCATACAGCAAGGCTGATGATCCTGATGTTGTATTCTTCCACCACAGGAGACTATCAGGCTGCAAGAAGCTGCGGTAGGGATGTCACAAGTAGCACTATACAGACAGGTTGATCCTGGTGACTGTACAGGAGCCAGAGAGGTGAACTGAGTGTTTGAACTAAACCTTCCCTTGGGCTCTGGTTTTGCCATGTTGAAACGTTTCTGTTCTCAGACAAGATAGGAATCAGAATAGAATAGAGGAATATTCTGAACATTGCTGGAAACCTGAACAGGAGAGTGCGCAGAAATTAGTCATTATTGCCAGGGGAGAGATACAAACCCTGTGATCAGATCTGCTTCCTCTGACAGGTTTGCTTTAGGAGAGGACACTTTTCATCTCACTTTCAGCTGTTTGCCTTCTCTTTTGATTTGCTTCCAGGCAGATGGAATGACCTCAACTGTGGCAGCGTTGAGTTATTCATCTGTGAAAGGCTCAACTACACTGTCCGGCCAAGTGTTGCTCCCACTTCACCACCACCACAGGGTGGGTGTCCAGAAGACTGGCTTCTCTTTGATAACAAGGTGCAGTATGAAATGCCAATGCACTGGACTTCACAGTAAAAGCTACCCTTTGTTCAGCTTTACAACTGCAGCTGAATTTTCAGGCATCACATAGTATGTTCTGGTCACGTCTGTTTAACTATGGTCATTGAAATAGGAAGTGCAGCCTCTGCTGGGATCACAGCAGTTGTGAGGGAGGAGATATCTCAGAAGAAAAATTGGGCTCATATTTTTGCTGATGTTTGTGTTGCCCAGGCTGGCTGAGCACCTTTTCCTTGTGTGGAGCTCCCTGTGCTCCCTCAGTCAGTTTGCATATGATACCAAGTTGAGTGACTGTGTCCAGCTGCTAGAGAGTAGGGAAGCTTAAAAGAGGGACCTGGGCAGGTGCGAGCCAGGGGGCAAGGCTCAGTGCGTGAAGTTCAATGAGTCCAAGGGCCAGGTCTTGCACCTGGGCCACGACAACCCCCCAGGGAGCTCCAGACATGGGCATATGGGGTTGGGAAGCTGCAGCCTGGAGAGCACCCTGGAGGTGTTGGTTGGCAGTGAGTGAACATGAGGCAGCAGTGCCCAGGTCCTGAACCTGGACTGGGCTCTGATGAGGCCACAGCTTGAGTGCTTGGGTCAGGTCTGGGTGCCACAGCATAAGAAAGACATTGAGGGCCTGGAGGGTGTCCAGAGAAGTGAGGAGCAGCTGAGGAGGCTAGGGGTGGTAAGTGTGGAGAAGAGAAGGCTGAGGGGAGACCTCCTTGCTCTCTGCAGCTGCCTGAAAGGAGGCTGGAGTGAGGCTGGGCTTGGTCTCCTGTCCCAGATAAGCAGAGATAGGAGAGAGGAACTGGGCTGGAGTTGTGCCAGGGGAGGGTTAGGCTGGAGATGAGGAAAAATTTCTTTGCTGCAAGAGTGGTGAGGGGTTGGGACAGGCTGCCCAGGGAGGTGGTGGAGTCCCCACTCCTGGAGGTGTTGAAGAAGCTGTAGCTGTGGTGCTTCAGGGTAGAGTTCAGTGGTCATGGTGGTTGGGTTATGGTTGGACTCAATGACCTTGAAAGTCTTTTCCAACTTTAGTGATTCTATGACTCTATCACTTTACCTGTCTGTGTTTCCTGTGACCTTCCTTGTTGTTCCTTCCACCCTCACCCCTCGGAAGTGTGCTCAGAAGCTTTGACATAATTTCTACTGAAGTCCTTATCCTGAGATAATCCTTCTAAGCCTATGCCTAAACCTCGGGGTTTATATTATGTTGGGTTTCTAGTGTGGAGCTTCTTTTTCCTAAAGACGAGCCAGACCTGCAGACTACTACCTCAGCTAATCTCCCTTTTTATTGTCCTTCCAATACCCAGTTTGTTTGCTTGTCACTTAGAGATATGCCCTCACCAGGAATTAAACCACATTTGGCACCCTTCTTCCTTTTTTTTTTTTTTCCCAGTGCTTCAAGGGATTTGGCCTTAACGAAAATGACACCTTGACGTGGCACGCCGCCAGGAACACTTGCATTAGTCTGGGAGGAAACCTGGCTACCATCTCCACAAAGGAAACACAAGGTATGAGGCACTGGTATTTTTGAGACCTGACAGCCAGAGGAAGTCTCCCTGGAGGTGTTCAAGACCAGGTTGGATGAGGCCTTTGGCAGCCTGTTCTAGTGGGAGGTGTCCCTGCGTATGGCAGGGGGTTGGAAATGGATGAGATTTGCAATCCCTTCCACCTTGTCTGACGGTATCTATGACATGAGAACACAAAGTTATGTTGAATGTGAATGTGCATGTTTGGAAAAAGCCTTGCAGAGGTTTCAGTGCCTTCAGAGAGCCATGAGGATGAGTAGGGGACTTGAGCATCTCCCCTGTGGAGAGAGACTGAGAGCCCTGGGGTTGGCTAGTCTGGAGAAGAGAAAGCTGAGAGGGGACCTGGTCAATGTCTATAGCTGTCTGAGGGTTGGTTGTCAAGTTGAGGGGGGCCAAAATCTTTTAGGTGGTCAGCAGCAATAAGCCAAGGAACAATGGATACAAACTGGAACAGAAAAGGTTTTACCTCAAGATGAGGAGAAATTTGTTTGGTGTGAGGGTGCTGGAGGCCTGGAGCAGGCTGCCCAGGGAGATTGAGTTTCCCCCTCTGGAGCCTTTCCAACCCCACCTAGATGTGTTCCTGCGTGCCCTGCCCTGGGTGATGCTGCTGTGGTGGGGGGCTTGGGCCAGATGATCTCTCAAGGTCCCTTCCCACCTCTAGATTCTGTGATAGACTTTTGAAATAGCTCTGGGATCAATGCAGGCTGTACAGAGGGACTCAAATAGGGTTTTGCATTAGGGGCTTATCATGCAGTGAAATATCCAGATTTTAATTATTTTGAAGGGTAGATGTGAAAATAACCCCCACAGGAGTAATACCCAAATCAAATCAGCTTGCAGCTGGCTGCCTGGGTGTTAGTGGAGGGCGCACCCTTATGCAGCAGAAGGTTTTGATGCTGCAGTTCCAGCTTCCCCTTGTCCTTGCTCTGCTGGACCTCAGTCTTGCTCAGCATGTGACAGGTTTTCTTTAGTGACCCCTCATGTTTGCTCAGCAAATCAGTTGATCATCTCAGATCCTGAAGCTGCAGATGGACCATCTCCTGCCTTGCTCCACAGAATCCCAGAATGGTCTGGGCTGGAAGGGACCTCCAAAGCTCATCCAGTCCAGCCCTGCTGCAGTCAGCAGGGACATCCTCCACTAGAGCAGCATGCCCAGAGTCCAGCCTCACCTGGAATATCTCCAAGCATAGGTCCCCAACCACCTCACTGAGCAACCTGTTGCAGTGTTCCAGCAGCCTTCTGGTGCAGAACCTGTTCCTCACATCCAATCTCAATCTTCTCTGCTCTAATTTCAAACCTTTGCCCCTCATCCTATCACATTGCAAACAGTCTCTCTGCAGCCTTCTTGTAGCCCCCTTCAGGTACTGGAAGGCAGCTCTAAGGTGTCCCCCAGACCAGCAGTGTTTGTGATTTAGACCATTTTCCATAGCAGAGGAAGGACAATTTTGTTGCAAAGTATGGTGGTCTGGGCAGGAGCTAAAGCAAAGAGCATCTGTCCTTCCAAACCCACGAAACCTCAGTGCATACACACTTAGCTATTGAGTAGTCACATTTGTGTTATGCCTCTTTAGAAACGAAGTTGTTCAATCCGGGTAGCAACGAAGCAGGACAGGGGCCAGCAATAGAGGCACTGTCAGCCCAGAAGGCCAAGGGCAGCCTAGGCTGCATCCAAAGCAGGGTGGCCAGAGGTGGAGAGAGGGAATCCTGCCCCTCTGCTCTGCTGAGGCCTCACCTGCCCTCCTGTGTCCAGCTGTGGGGCCCCCAACACAAGATAGACGTAGAATCATAGCATTGTGGTCCAGTGAAGGCCATAACAATGATCAGAGGGCTGGAAAACCTCCAATATGGGGACAGGCTGAAAGAGTTGTGGCTGTTCAGCCTGGAGAGAAGGCTCCAGGGAGACCTTAGAGCTGCATTTCAATACCTGCAGGGGACCTCCAGGCAAGCTGGGGAGGGACTGTTCAGAAAGGCCTGTGGGGTTAGGATGAGAGGCAATGGTTTGGAACTGAAGCAGTGCAGAGTTAGGTTGGACATCAGAAAGAAGTTCTGCACCATGAAGGTGGAGAGACACTGTCTGCCCAGGGAGGTGGTTGAGGCCCTGTCCCTAGGGACATTCCAGATGTGCCCCTGAGCAGCCTGCTCTAGCTGGAGGTGTCCCTGCTGAGCACAGGGGAGTTGAACAAGATGCCTTTTGATGATCTCTTCCACCCCAATGTAATCTGTGACTCTGTTAGCAAACAGAAGAGAGAATGCACAGTACAGTCTGTAGGCTCATCTTTGGTGAGCCCAGCTTCAGTGTCATAGAATCATAGGATCAACCAGGTTGGTTGGAAGAGACCTCCAAGATCATCCAGTTCAATCTATCACCCAGCCCTATCCAGTCCTCATGCCAATGCCTGCAGTACCATTAAAACATCCTCTCTGCTTGCCCACTTGGTGAACAACACCGAGGAGAGTAGAGAGAAAGTCTGTAAACAGCTGAACAGTTTGACATAGCAACATCTGGGAGCTTGAAAATGCTTTTCCCCAACTTTACCATCAGATGGATATTTTAATTATTTTATTATATTACTTTAATCTTATTAATTTAGTACCTTATTGTTATTTAATGATATTATTTAATTCTGATTTTATTATTTTATGCTCAATATTATATATAATTTCATTTGATCATTTTAGTATATTAATAAATTCTTAATTGTATTATTTAATTCTTACTATTTTAGCATAAAATTTTATTATTTTGTTCTCATTTTATCATATAATTTTATTAATTTATCCTAATTCTTTTATCATAGTGCTTTGGGACATTATTTTGTACATTATCATGGTACTTTATTCTTATTATTTTGTTCTTGTATCCTATCATTTAATTAGTTCTTAATGAGGCTATTTAATTCTTATTACTTTAGCATAGTGTTTTGTTATTTTATTCTCATTATTTTATTATAGTATTTGATTAATTTATTCTTATTATTATATCATACCATTTAGATAACATAACCAAATTATAGAACACCATCTTTTGTTATGTTATTCTTATTATTTGTTATTTTAGTATATTATTGAATCATCCTAATTTCATTATAATAATTCCTTATTAAATTCTTATTCCATTATAATATTTTCTCTTCATATCTAATTATTGTTATTTTAGTATAGTTTTTTTTTTAATATTATTGCTATTTTGGCATATTATTTTATTCATGTTTAGGTCTATAATTTTAGCATAGCAGTTTTAATATTTAGTTATTGTTATTTTAGTGTATTGATGTTATTTTAGTCTATTCTTTTGGTATAGCATTTTTAACATTCAATTGTTATTTTAGGGTATTATATTATTCATATTTTATATATATATATTTATACATATTCATATATACAGCATAAAATAGGCTAGAACTTTTGCATAGCAGTTTTAATACAATTTAGTTCTCATTATTTTAATATATTATCTTATTCATATTATCTTAGTCTATTCTTTTGGTACAGCATTTAGTATATTATTTAATTCTTGTTATTTCAGTGCATTATTTTATCCTCATTATTCCAGTCTACGATTTCAGTAGGCTGTTTTATTCATATTACTCCAGTCTATGATTTAAGCTCTGACCATCAGCACCTGTGAGGGTGCAGCAGGCAAGGTGTGTTCTTTCTCTCCTTCTTCCGTTCCTCTCTGCTTTCCTTTCAGCCTCCCTGATGGCTCTGCTCAAAAGCACTGTCACAGACACCTGGGTGGGGCTGAACGACATCAACCACGAGCACACCTACCTCTGGACAGATGGCAGCCCTGTGTACTACACCAACTGGGCCAAGGACTCGCGCAGCTACTACAGCAAGGTGAGCGCCGGTGCGCCTTTGCCTCAGGGGTTTTGTTTCAGAGTGCGACAGATTTAGATTGCTCTGCTTTACTCTTTTGAAGGAAAGAGGGCAGTACAATAATAAGGCCCTGGCTGGAGTGGAGAAGAAAATACAGGAAAGGTTGTATCTAAAAATGTGCAGGAACAGATACAGCACACCTGAACCCCTAACACCCAACACAGACACAGGATTGTCTTGGTTCTACTTTAAATTTTCCAGAGACTCAAAACATAGCTAAGGGAAGCAATACAGTAATAGGATGCTGTGCTAGTTTGAGCCTAGCTAGCATGTTTTGGTGAGAAGAACTAGATGATAGGCTGTAAAATGAAAACAATGGTGAGGTCTACTTCCCTCACAGTCTTGCTGGGATGTGTAAAGAAGAAAGGCAAAACAAAGAATACTGCATTTGCTTCTTCTCTTCGCTGGGGAGCTTTGCCTGCTGGGGAGAAGCTGAGGCTGCTGGCTGGACTCCATCTTGCTTTCTAACCTCACCCTCCTTTTGCTTGGCTGCTTCACCTTGCCTTTTAACCCTCTTGGCCGAACCTCCATTCTTCCTTGGGACTGGGGTAAGGTTGAGAGGGGTAGGGGGAAGGTGAGGGGTGGTTGAGAGCCCCTCCTGGGGACTCAGGTTTCTGGGAGGGGAATTGTGTTTGTATTACCTTTTTTACCTTGTCTATTTCTGTCTATAACTGTATATACTGTAAATATCTGCTTGTAAATTGTGCCAGCTGTAAATATAAGCTTCATTCAAATTTCCAGAGCCGACTGAGTCTAGTCTGGGTGATTTCTAAAAGTGGGGGGGGAGCAGGGAGCACCCAAACCATCACAGATGCCTTCCTCTCTTCCCCCCTTTTGGAAATAAAGGAATCAGATGCAGAGAGGAAGAGGGAAAACCACCACACCCAAATAAATAGCCTTGTTTCAATTTGGAAGTTAAAAGAAAGAAAAGCTTTAACAATAAACAAAAGGTATGTAAGGTAGGGGAGTGACGAAGAGGTATAGGGAGGGAAAAACAAGACACAAAAATATACATACCACCAGACTGCTGGCAATGGATGGAGGTAGAATCAGGATTTGTCCACCCCATGGAAGGATGGCCATGTGGCAAGACAGGAGCAGCAGGAAGCAGGGTGGTGCCACCAGACAGGGATGCAGGCAAGAGGGAAAACAGGCAGTTGCTCTGTTTTTATAGGGGGCTAGAGAGGCGATGGGAGTGGGCTAACCACTGCACCTGTGCCAGGCTCAGACCCACCCTCAGGGAGGAGTCCAGAGGACCTAGGGTCAGGTTCAGACCACTCCCCAGGAGGGTTAACCCTTTACAAGGATACATGAGAATTCCCCCAAAACCTTCCTCCCAAGCAAACCAAAACCCACAGAAACCTCCCAGCGCTCATTTTCTCCCATCCCCCATTGTCTCCCATTAGGCCTCAAGCAGGCCATGAAGGCCACAGCCTAGAGGGTACTCCTACATAGTTACCCAGATGAGGATCCTTCCAGAGAGCTGAAAAGGCAGGGAGAAAAGAGAGTGAATTGACCTTGCTGCTTACTATTAAAGTGTTTGCAGGATTTATGGGATTGAGTAACAAAATGATGATATCCAGGACCATCCAGATCATCCCCTGGGATAGATCTTGGTCTCTGTAGTTTTTTAGGGACTCTGGGATAACCTGGAACCCCTCAAACCGTGACAGCGTTAGCACTTAGGGTGGGTTAGGAAAGCCTGTGTAGCTGTCACTGCCTTTCCTAGAGAAGTCTCCTTTGGGAAGACTTGAGCACCCTTGCCCCTGGAAAAGCAGAGCAGTCAGGCGAGACATCTCCACGGGGCTCCAAACCCTGTACATCCAGACACAGCATTTGGAGGATTGTGAAACTCAAACAAGTGCAGCCAGCAGGGCCAGGGAGGTTCTGTTGCCCCTCTGCTCTGCCCTGCTGAGAACACAGATGCAATACTGTGTCCAGTTCAGGAGAGACAAAGACCTGCTGGAGAGAGTCCAATGAAGGCTACAAGGATACTGAAGAGAATGGAACATTTCTGCTGTGAAGAAAAGCTGAGAGCCCTGAGGCTGATTAGGAGAGGAGAGGATCTGGTCAATGTCTATCAATATCTGAGGGTTGGGTGCCAGGATGAAGGTGCTAGGCTCTGTTTGGTGGTGCCCAGGGATAGGACAAGCAACAAGAGGTAGAAGCTGGAATCCAGAAGGTTCCAGGTCAAGATGAGGAGAAGCTTGTTTGGTGTGAGCCTGGAGCAGGCTGCCCAGAGAGGTCGTGGAGTCTCCTTCTCTGCAGACTTTCCAAACCCACCTGGATATGTTCCTGCTCCTGACCACTGCCTGCATGAGTTTATGCAGGGATTCACCAGTATTCACAGCATTCCCTTCTTCATCTCATTTCCTCTGTAGGATGACTGTGTGTATCTGATGAAGAACCCTGTCGAACAGGCAGGAAAGTGGAAAGATGAAGAGTGCAAAACAAGCAAGAGCTACATATGCCAGAAAAATTCTGGTGAGATTTCTTTCACCGCTCTCCTGTGCAGCTGATTTGTTGTGGTTATGTCACACTGGTGCTAAAGGTGACCTTCCCATGCTCAGTCCTGTTTTCAAATGGAACTAAGTTGTCAGATCAAGGGAGGTTCTCCTCCCCCTCTACTCTTCCCTAGAGAGGCCCCACCTGGAATCTTGCATTCAGTTCTGGGAAACCTGTGCCAGTGTCTCCCCGCCCTCACTGCTAAGAACTTCTTCCTAACAGCCAGTTTCAGTCTCCCCTCTGCCAGTTCAAATCCATTTCTCCTCCTCCTGTCATGACAAGACCTTGTCAATAGTCCCTCCCCAGCCTTCCTGTAGCCCCCTTCAGATACTGCAAGGCTACTCCAAGGTCTCCTCGAAGTCTTCTCTTCTCCAAGCTGCAGAGCCCCAACTCTCTCAGCCTGTCCTCAGAGCAGAGCTCCTGCAGCCCTCTGAGCATCCTCGTGGCCTCCTCTGGACTGGCTCCAACAGTCCCATGTCCTGCTTGTGTTGGGGGCTCCAGAACTGCACACAGGACTGCAGGTGGGGTCTGAGGAGAGCAGAGCCAAGGGGCAGAATTCCCTCCCTTGTCCTGCAGGCCACACTGCTCTTGCTGCAGGTCAGCACAGGGTTGCTGTCTGAGCTGCGTGTGCCCACTAGCCCAAACCACCACACTGTACCAAGTGTTTGACTCTTTCTTTTCTTGCTTCTGCCAGACCCCAAGCTGCCAAACTCCCAAGCCGTGGTCCCGCTGTTTGGCTTTAACAGTTACGGTGCTGATCGCTATGCAGTCATCAATTACAAAATGACCTGGGGAGAGGCAGAGAGGAACTGCAGAGACCAATTTGCAGAACTCGCCAGCATTCTGGATCCTTACACTGAGTCTTACCTCTGGTTGCAAACGTTAAAGCATGGAGAACCTGTGTGGATTGGGCTGAACAGCAACACGGTGAGTCCATTGAACGCTCCTGACAAGCCTGCTGCTAGCCCAGCTCAGCACAGCTCAGCCAGAGTTACTGCTCAGAGGCTGACAGGATCCACTGCCGTGGATGTTGCCTGCTCCTGTGAGTCTGCTTAAATAAATACGATCAGACAATTCACTATGGAAGCAGAGATAGAATTATTTTAAGGGGAAGTGCTTTGTGATTCACCAAAGAGCAAAGTCTTGGTGTAAGGGACAAGATGGTTCCAGTGGCTAATTGACATCTTGATCTTGGTATTGCAGTTTGCTCTCTATCACATTCAAAAGTAGAATTCTGTGTCTGGTAACATAAGTTGTGAAAACCTTGTCTGAATGCATCAGCCAATATTCAGAACTTCTTAGTGAAGCTTGGGGCTCTTTCCATTGATGTCCAATGATAGGACAAGGGGCAGAGGAGGTTCTATGTAAAAGTAAGGGTGACAGGGCCCTGGAGCAGGCTGCCCAGAGAGGTTGAGGAGTCTCCTTCTCTGGAGTCTTTTGAAGCCTATTTGAATGTGTTCCTGTGTGACCTGCTCTAAGTGATCCTACTCTGGCAGAGGAATTGTTCTGGATGATCTTTCCAGACCCTAACATTCTGAGTCACACCTATACATGTGTGTCAGGCACCTAAATGTTGATTGGAATGGATCCAAGCTAGAGGAGGGGACATTAATTAGATTAGACATTAAGAAGTTCTTCTCCATGAGGGTGGTGTGACACTGGCACAGGTAGCCCAGGGAGGTGGTGGAAGCCTCATCCTTGGGTGTTTTCAAGGCCAAGCTGGATGTGGCTGTGGGCAACCTGATCTAGTGTGAGGTGTCCCTGCCAAAAAAGGAGGGTTGGAACTGGCTTATCCTTGAGGTCCCTTTCAGCCCTGACAATTCTCTGATTCTATATTAATAAATTTTGTGCCAGAAATTGTGGTTCAGATTTTCCCATGTTTTGACATCCCTTCAAGTGCCATTTGGTTGTTCTTCCAATCCAATCCAATCCAATCCAATCCATGTCAATAAGTTTTACTTCCATTTTCTTTCAGACTCATGGTCATTATGCGTGGTCAGACAGAAGGAGGAGCAGGTATTACAACTGGGCCAGTGGAGAGCCAAACAAGAACACAGCCTGTGTCTACCTGGATTTGGATGGGTTTTGGAAGACAGCCCCTTGCAATGAGACATTTCTATCTCTCTGTAAGCAGTCTGATGGTGAGTTACCATGGGAGAAGGTTGATTTGGGAGGCTGGAATTCAAATTGATGGCTGTATTTGGAGTCAGATTCTCCACAGATGGATGCCATGACTGTGATTTGTATTGTATGTTTTGGGAACCTGGGTGCTCCCAGGTAACAATAAAGTGCCCTTGTGGGCAAGAAGGCCAATGAGATCCTGGAGTGCATTAAGAGAGTGTGCCAGCAGGTCTAGGGAGGTTCTCTTCGCTTTCCACACTGCCCTAGTGATGCCCTACCTGGAATATTGCATCCAGTTCTGGGCGCCCCAGTTCAAGAGGGACAGGGATTTGCTGGAGAGAGTTCATCAGAGGGCTACAAGGATGCTGAAGGGACTGGAGCACTGCCTGAGGAGGAGAGGCTGAGCCCTGGGGCTGTTTAGTCTGCAGAGGAGAAGGCTGGGAGGGGATCTGAGCAATGTCTGTCAAGAGCTGAGGACTGGGGGTCAGCAAGGAAGGCACAGGGACAGCCTCTGCTCACTTGTGCCCTGCCATAGGACAAGGGGCAAGGGATGGAAACTGCAGCACAGGAAGCTGCACCTCAACATGAGGAAGAACTTCTTGACTGTGAGGGTCCCAGAGCCCTGGCACAGGCTGCCCAGAGGTTGTGGAGCCTCCTTCTCTGCAGCCTTTCCAGCCCTGTCTGGATTTCTTCCTATGTGACCTGTGCTAGATTCTCTGATTCTACTCTGGCAGGAGGGTTGGACTGGAAGCTCTCCAGAGGTCCTTTCCAGCCTCTAACATCCTGGGATCCTGTGGTCCAGGTGCAGTAAACGTTGTGCTTCACAAGCCACTCAGTACACACACATCATAAAGACAACTTGCAAGAACTCCTGCCACATGCTGTAATCTTTTTCTGCACCTTTTTGGCTTGGTCAAGAGGTGCAGAATTGATCAAATTTAGCCTAAATATATTAATGAGACTTCTACATCTAAAGGTATCTTTTGTGATATTGGGAGATAAACCTCTGTCAGTGCAGCAGCCAAGCTGATTAATTGGGATTTGTTAAAAGAATAAGATCCTGGGAAACTTCTGCTGAGATCCTTTAGAGCTCCAATCTCGTGTTGAAGGCCAGGTTGGATGTGGCCTTGAGCAGCCTGGTCTTGTGTCCTTGCAACCTTGTCTTGTTTGGAATCATTCTGTGAACCTATGAATTGATGAAATATTGCACCTAATTTTCAAACCTATTTTAAATTTTCTATGAGATTGATGATTTCTGCACCATACTGCACAGCAGAATTGATTCTCATTTAGGCTCTGCTTTGGCTTTGATCAGGTAATGTAATGAGACAGGTGATGGTCTGTGTGCAAGGGCACGTCCAGGCAGCCTCTCTGGCACACCAACCTTGCTATAAACTGGCTTGTGGTGGTGGTGCCAAGATCCCTTGTGTCTGCCAACTTATTCCTCATTCTGTCTCACAGACTTTAGGTGAAGATTGCCTTGCTGAAGCCAACTGCAGTCAGACTACTGCAAGATTGGAGAGCCAGCACCAACCAGTTCAGATTATGTTACTCTACACTGTTCAGCTCAGTGTTTTACCACAAGTTAAGCCCGTGGGACATTCCTTTTCCAATTGGTAGGGCCCAGGTGTGGTACAGGAGTATGTTTCCCTTGGGTTCTTAAAACCTGTGTCTTCTTAATAGAGCTAATCCCTACCGACCCACCACAGCTTCTTGGCAAGTGTCCTGAACCAAAGCGTGGCAGATCCTGGGTTCCCTTCCGTGGGCACTGCTACTATGTACACACCACCTCAGAGGAAAGCTGGCCCGATGCTTCCATGACCTGCATTCAAATGGGTAAGGGCCTTCTTGTGTCAGGTTGCTGCACAGGTTGCTTGTGGTTTTGTTTTTTCAATCCAGCACCAAGAATGTGTCCAGCAGCAGCAGGGCAGTGATGGTGAACCTGGACTGGGCTCTGGTGAGGCCACAGCTTGAGTGCTGGGATCAGGTCTGGGTGCCACAGCATAAGAAAGACATTGAGGGCCTGGAGGGTGTCCAGAGAAGAGCACTGAGGGTCCTGAGGAATCTGGAGGGCATCGTACACTGAGCAGCTGAAGGAGTTGGGGATGGTCAGTGTAGAGAAGAGAAGGCTGAGGGGAGACCTCCTTGCTCTCTGCAGCTGCCTGAAAGGAGGCTGGAATGAGGCTGGGCTTGGTCTCTTTTCCCAAGTAAGCAGAGATAGGAGAGAAGAACTGGACTGGAGTTGTGCCAGGGGAGGGTTAGGCTGGAGATGAGGAAAAATTTCTTTGCTGCGAGTGGTGAGGGGTTGGGACAGGCTGCCCAGGGAGGTGGTGGAGTCCCCACTCCTGAAGGTGTTGAAGAAGCTGTAGCTGTGGTGCTTCAGGATAGAGTTCAGTGGTCATGGTGGTTGGGTTATGGTTGGACTCAATGACCTTGAAAGTCTTTTCCAACCTGAACACAGGGCTGTGTGGACGTGTGTGTGTATATCAGTTCTAAGCTCCAGCTAGCTCAAATTCCTTAGCAAGCTTTTCTACCCCATGAAAGATGTGATCACAAAATGTCTTTATTGTTCCCTGAGAAAATTAATTTCTAATGGAAAGCCTTGCTGCAATGATATGTAACATTTCGTTGATGTTCTTTAGGTGCTTCTCTGGTTTCCATAGAAGATTCTGCTGAAATGAACTTTCTCCTCATACATTTGTCTCCACTTGCAAATGACTTCAGAAAATTTTGGATAGGACTGTTCCAAAACATTGATGGTAAATATTTTACGAATATTTCATAAGTATTTCATACTGAGATGACAGAAAGCCACAAAAGCTAATTAAACAGAGAAAATACTGAATAACCTCACCTGCCGTACTGCATCCAGCTCCAGAGCCTTCAGCACAGAAGGACATGGACCAGGTGGAGAGGGTCCAGAGCAGGCCATGAAAATGTTGAGGAGTTTGGAGCAGCTATGCTGTGAGGACAGGCTGAGGGAGCTGGGGGTGTGCAGCCTGGACAAAAGGCTCCAGGGGGACCTAAGAGCAACCTGCCGGTGCCTGAAAGGGCTACAAGCAGGCTGCAGAGAGGCTGTTTGCAAAGGCCTGCAGGGACAGGACGAGGGCAATGGCTGCAAAGCAGAGCACAGCAGATGGAGATTGGATGTGAGGAACAAGTTCTGCAGCAGGAGGCTGCTGGAACACTGCAACAGGTTGCCCAGGGAGGTGGTTGAGGCCCCCTGGCTGGAGCTATTCTAGGTGAGGCTGGGCAGGGCTGTGGGCAAGCTGCTCTAGTGGAGGATGTCCCTGCTGAGTGCAGGGGATTGAACTGGATGAGCTTTGGAGGTGCTATCAATGCCAAACCATTCTGTGATTCTATGAACATTAACATGTCAAATAGTAATAGAAATATTAAATAATAATAAATAATCAGAGCTAAATCAGCTGTGAAATGCTTCATAGATTTTCTGCTAAGATCCCTAAGACAAAAGCCACCACAATGGCTATATTTTTTGTATTTTTGCTGCAATTAGAATGTACTTCAGTCTGGAAAAGGTTCTAGTTTAGCACTGCAGGAACTGATTTAAGTGTTTCCTGTCCCTTTTCAAACTCCAGTTACTTTAACCAGCATTATGCAGTTAAGAAAAACATCACCTTATAGTTAAAGCTGAGACAACCTTCAACTGGAATTAATTTCTAAACAGCTCAGGGCATAGCAGGTACCTGAGCTGCCTGGCAACATATAGGAACAGGGTTTAGGATTGACATGCTGGAATGAGTTCAGCAGAGAGCCACGAGGATGATTGGAGGACGTGAGCATCTCCCATACAAAGAGAGACTGAGAGCCCTGGGACTGTTTAGTTTGGAGAAGAGAAGGCTGAGAGAGGATCTGATCAGTGTCTGAGGGGAGAGTGTCAGTGGCTGGGGCCAAGCTCTTTTCAGTGGTCACCACCAATAAGCCAAGGAGCAATGGGTATAAAGTGGAACAGAGAAGGTTTTAGCTCAAGATGTGGAGAAACTTGTTTGGTGTGAGGGTGCTGGAGGCCTGGAGCAGGCTGTCCAGAAAGGTTGTGGAGTCTCCTTCTCCAGAGCCCTTCCAAGCCCACCTGGATGTATTCCTGTGTGTCTTGCCCTGGGTGACGCTGCTCTGGCAGAGGATGGGACTGGATGCTCTCTGGAGGTCCCTTCCAGCTTCTAAAGTTCTGTGATTCTGTGATGGTTGGACTGGATGATCTCTGAGGTCTCTTACAACTTGATATTTTCTGTGATTCTGTGACTTTATTTTATTTAATCAAAATTTCCTGAGTTTTCCCCATATTTCTGGTGCAATTTTTAATCTTAATCCACAAATCTTTCAGCTTGCTTTGTGTTTGGTTTTTTTTGCTGTTGATGATGTCAAGTGTGTTTTTGTTTGCTCATGCCTTTCATTTGTCTTTTGCCTTGTTTTGCTTTGGTTTAGGCTTTGGTTTCATTCTTATTAGTGGGGATTTGTTTGTTTCCTCACAGGCTCACAGAATGTTAAGGGTTGGAAGGGACCCAAGGCGATCATCGAGTCCAACCACTCTGCCAGAGCAGGACCATGCAATTTAGCACAGATCACAGAGGAACACATCCAGACAGGCCCTGAAAGTCTCCATAGAAGGAGACTCCACAACCTCTCTGGGGAGCCTGTGCCACTGCTCATGACTTTTGTTTGGGTCGCATTGGTTTGGTCTTGGATTTTTGTTGTTGTCAGTGTGCTTTTGTTTGGTTAGTTGTTTTTAGTTCAGATTGTTTTGTTTTGCTGTGGCTTTGGGTTTGGATTTGTTCTGTTGCCCCTGGGACTTTTTAATGGGGTTTGGCTTGGTTCAGTTTTGTTTTGCTTCGCTTTTGGACTTGCGTTATTTTTGTTACTGTCAGTGGGCTTTGGTTTTGTTGGTTGGTTTTCCCTTGGGTTGTTTTCCTTTGGGTTTGGACTTTTTATTGTTGCTGCCAATGGGTTTTTGTTTGTTGGGTTTGTTTGGATTATTTTGGTTTGGTTTCCTTTGGACTGGTTTTGTTGCGGTCAGTGTTGTGCTTATGGCTTTTGTTTGAGTTGTTTCATTTTGCTCTGGTTTTGGGGTCTGGGTTTGGTTTGGTTTTGTGAATAGGTTTTTGTTTGGCTTGTTTCGATTTGGTTTTGGAGGCCTTCTGGGGATTGTATTTGTTTTGTTCAGGGTTTTGTTTGATTGACCCTACTGTTTGTGGTTTTGTTGTGGTTGTTTGTTTGGGGATTTTGGGTTGGGGCTTTGTTTATTTGTGGGTTTGGTTGGGTTTTGTTTGTCTAGGGGTTTTGTTTGTTTGGAGGTTTTGATTGGGGGTTTTGTTTGAGGTTTTATTTGTTTGGAAGGTTTTTTTTTGGAGGTGTTGTTTGGTATTTTGGTTGTCTGTGGTTTTGTTTGTTTTGGAGTTTTGTGGTTTCATTTGTGGTTTTGTTTGGTTTGGTTGTTTTAGTGGCTTTTGTTTGGGTTTTGTTTGTGGGTTTGTTCATTTGTGGCTTTGTTTTGGGCTTTTGTTTGTTTGGGAGTTTTGTTTGGAATGGATTAGATTGGTTTGGTTTTGGTATTAGTTTTGAAGCAGGTGCTCTGCTTTTACTGAAAGCTCCCAGGATGGCTGAATCCAGGGCACAGGCCCTTGGGTAGCCTGGGCCTGTCTGCTGCACATCTCTGCCACCATGAACCTGCGGGCAGAGGGAGTCTGTCTTTGAGTGCTTAGGTTTGGTACACTCTCATCTGAACTCTTCTGGCTGTTCAAAGAGTGAGCAGTGAGCCCTCTGCAATGCTAATACAATGAATCGGTACATTCCATGACCAAAGTCATTGTGCCTGGTAGCCTAGAAAGACTTCCCCACTTCATTCACTCAACAGGCAATACTTCTGATTTCAGGAGAATGGATATGGACAGACAGAAGTGAGCTGGAATTTGTCAACTGGGAGAAAGGAGAGCCTACAATAATCTTTGATGAGCATTGTGTTGACATGGATGTCTCAAGTGGAACCTGGAGGAATTATTACTGCTCTGTTGACCAGAATTTTATTTGCAAAATCCCCAAGAGTAAGTTGTGAATTTGCATGCACTGAGTGGGTTCTTTATCACAAGCAGTGGTTAATGTACACTAAGTCTAATTAATTATGCACTGGCCACACTCTGCATTGGTACATAGACTGGACTCATGCAGTTCAACAAGGCCGAATGTGCGAGGTCCTGCAGCTGAGTCAGGGCAATCCCAAGCACAAATGCAGGCTGGGTGAGGAGTGGTTGAGAGCAGCCTTGAGGGTGTCAGTTGATGCCAAAATGCCCAGGAGCCAGCCCTGGTTGCTGTGTTCTGGGGCCCCCAGCATAAGAGGGACCTGGAGCTGCTGGAGAGGGTCCAGAGGAGGCCACAAAGATAATCAGAGGGCTGGAGAACCTGCCCTGTGGAGACAGGCTGAGAGAGTAGGAATGTTCAGCCTGAAGAAGAGAAGGTTCTAGGGAGACCTTAGAGCAGCCTTCAAGCACCTGAAGGGAGCTACAGGAGAGCCGGTGGGGGACTTTTGAGAAAGGCTGGGATAGGATAAGGGACAATGGCTTTGAGCTGGAAGAGGGGAGATTCAAAGTGGAGATGAGGAATGCCGGTGTTGCACCATGGGATAAAATGACTCTTGGGTCATCAGTATGGTTAGATGGTCACTCTCCGCTTCATTGCTGTGTTGCAGGGAGTTATATGCTTTCTTGGAAGAGGCCTGCACAGCTAACTTAGTTTAGGATTGGTACATGTGGATAGGACCGGTTGGTCCAGGGTTACCGGCATGGTGCACATGGGGTGATATTACACTAACAATCTTTTGAGATCAGCCCCTGTGCTGGCTAACCTGGCCCCCTGTGCTGGCTAACCTGGCCCCCTTGGGCTGGCTAACCCGGCCCCCTTGGGCTGGCTAACCTGCCCCCTGTGCTGGCTAACCTGGCCCCTGTTCCAGCTAACCTGGCCCCCTTGGGCTGGCTAACCTGGCCCCCTTGGGCTGGCTAACCTGGCCCCCT
>WAAF01009550.1:179235-242595 GCA_013400475.1 Tricholaema leucomelas | reverse complement strand
GGGGCAGGTAACTCCCAAACCATCACAGATAGTTAAAGTAATAATTCACCTTTCACCTGAGTATCATCCTTGGCCTTGTATTCTGTACTTTTAATAGCCAGTTCAACACCATAGCCAGAGAGGTAGACTTTTTCTTTACTGGGATTCTGTAAGGAAAAGCAAACATTACAATCTTGTCACTCTTTGGTTTGATGTACAAATTAAAAGCTGCCATTTCCCAAAGCTAAGAAATCTCAAGCTGATGCACATTTCAGACATAACTTAGCAGGCACAAATGAGAAACACACACAGTGAGTGATTCTGCAGCAGTTTACAGTACTGTACTCATTGTATTTCCTATTGTACTTTCTGAAGTTCAGAGAATAAAGGTATCTCTAAGCCAAACCCCCACCAAAACCCACAAAGGAAAAAAGGAAAACAAGGAGTCAGCATGTTTGCCAAGTAGAGCAGGATGGATTCATGTCAGCAAATCAGATAGAGGAGGGAATGGAAGTTCAGCTGTGATGTTCAAAATGGAAACAAGGTCTGAAGAGTCAGAGAATTAAAAAATATGGATATATCAATTCCTTGAGAGAGATGCATAGTTAGTTCTGACTTGAAATGGAAACAAACATTATCACTTTCAAAAAGTATTGTGGAATATACAAGAGTCACACAGCTGTATCCAAATCTATTGTGTAACACATTTATAAAGCATCCTCCCAACACTGATAAGCAAAGTGGTGACTATTTTCTCAGCAACTGTGACTTCATTTTCTCAAAAGCACAAATGCCACTGGAAGTGAAGCAGCTGATGCACTGTTTGCATTCAAGTCTGGCTGCTACCTGCTACACTGTAGGTTTGAGCAACGTTACACCACGTTAAGGAACAAATTCAACTCAAACTTCTCTGAAGAAGACCTCTGCTATGAGGACAGGCTGAGAGAGTTGGGGCTCTTCAGCCTGCAGAAGAGAAGGCTTTGAGGAGACCTTAGAGTGGCTTTCCAGTATCTGAAGGGAGCCTACAGGAAGGCTGGGGAGGGACTATTGACATGGTCTAGTAATGTCAGGACGAGGGGGAATGGGTTTAAACTGGAAGAGGGGAGATACAGACTGGATGTTAGGAGGAAGTTCTTTACAGTGAGGGTGGTAAGACACTGGCACAGGTTGCCCAGGGAGGTTGTGGATGCTTCCTCCCTGGAGGCGTTTAAAGCCAGGCTGGATGAGGCCTTGAGCAGCCTGCTCTAGTGGGAGGTGTCCCTGCCTATGGCAGGGGGTTGGAGCTGGATGATCCTTGAGGTCCCTTCCAACCTAAACCATTCTATGATTCTGAGAGCTTTGGAAATGTAAAGTTAAATACCACTACAATGGTTAGAGGCAGATTAGGGGAGATGGAACCAGAACAAATTGTACCAGAGCTGGAAAATGGTTCTGTAATATAATTGCTACAGAAACAATGCCTTTCATTTGAAAATGGTACCTCAGGGTTAATCCCTGCTTTGCACATCAAGTAACTGAGCAGCCTGACTGTGGAAGGATCTGACTATCTATTTGCTATCATGCTTCATAGGCAGAGCAACATGCTGTTAGCTTAAAATCTGTAATTTGTCTGAAGTTTAACTCTGCATTTGTAAAATCAAAATCATCCTCTTATTTAAACAACTGTGAGATTTTAAACATTCCAAATTGCTCAGCTACACGCATAAGGAAATACAACTTGGAGCATTCCAAGTAAGTATCACACAGCAACACAACAGGCAAATGTCAGTTTAAAGGGAGGAGACTTGGGACATTCTTCCTTCTGAAAACCCTGGGCAGTTAAGTCTTTCCACATCAAATACCTTTGTTACAGTGCACCAATATACTTACAGCAATGTAGTGTCTGAGGACATAAGTGATTTCTCCTGCCTCAGCTTTTGAAACGAGCCTCTTATGGTATCTGTAGAACTCCCCTGAGCCAACCTCAGCGTAAAATATGACGACAGGACTTTCAGGATTTGACACTGGGTACTTGTGGTCTCCTTTGAACAAAAATGGCCTTGGCCTAAGAGTAAACATTGGCAGATTATCACACTGTGATTCATAGCACTTCCTCACTCAATGCAAAATGTCTCTTTTTCATGTTTAATCACTGTTCCTGTCTTCACTCAATACACATCAGGCTGTTCCCACAGACTATCAACTTGGCATCCTAGGCTGCATCAAAAGAAGCGTGGCCAGCAGATCGAGAGAGATGAGTCTGCTGCTTTACTCTGCTCTCTAAGACCTCATCTCCAGTACTGTGTCCAGCTTTGGAACCTCAACACAGGAAGGACATGAACCTGATAGAGTAGGCCTAGAGGAGAACCAGGAAAGTTATTGGGGTGCTGCAACACCTCTCCTGTGAGGATAGGCTGAGGGAGCTGGGGTTGTTCAGCCTGGAGAAGAGGGAGACCTAATAGCAGCCTTGCAGTATCTGAAGGGGGCCTACAAGAAGGCCAGAGAGGGACTATCTACAAAGGCCTGTAGTGATAGGATGAGGAGCAATGGTTTTAAATTAGAGTAGATTTAGATTGGATGTTAGGAACAAGTTCTTTACCATGAAGGTGGGGATACACTGGAACAGATTGCCCAGGGAGGTAGTTGAGGCCCCAGCCTTGGAGATGTTCAAGGTTAGGCTTGACAAGGCTCTCAGTAACCTATCTAGTGGAGGATGTCCCTTGCTTACTGCAGGGAGTTGGACTAGATGACCTTTGGAGATCCTGTTCAACTCAAACCATTCTATGATTATCAAGCTCAACAGCACCTGATGCATGTTGATAAAGCTTTGTTAAAAATGGACATAGGAAAATCAAACAAGTACTTAGGTGCTATTGGGAATGCAATATGATCCTTATTAAAAAAATAACCACTTCCCTTTCGTTTCTGATTAACTTCTGGGTTTTTTTTTCCTGAATGGCAATCAAAGGGCCACAAAGGATATTTAGAGGGCTGGAGCACCTCTGCTATGAGGACAGACTGAAAGAGTTGGGGCTGTTCAGTATGGAGAAGAGGAGGCTCCCAGGTGACCTTCTTGTGGCCTTCCAGGATCTGAAGGGGGCCTACAAAAAATCTGAAAGAGGGACTTTTTAGACTATCAGGGAGTGACAGGACTAGGGGGAATGGAGCAAAGCTGGAAGTGAGGAGATTCAGGCTGAATACGAGGAGGAAGTTGTTCAGCATGAGAGTGGTGAGAGCCTGGAATCCGTTGCCCAGGGAGGTGGTTGAGGCCCCATCCCTGGAGGTGTTTAAGGCCAGGCTGGATGAGGCTGTGGGAAGCCTGATCTAGGGTAGGGTGTCCCTGCCTATGGCAGGGGGGTTGGAACTAGATGATCCTTGTGGTCCCTTCCAACCCTGTCTGATTCTGTGAATTCATAAATTCTATATTAAAAAAAACAACTCAAAAAACAACAAACAAACCCGAACAAGGCTAACAGAACAAATGTTCCAGGAACTTCATTTGAAGAGGATCCTGTCCTTGGCTCAGTATGCAAACAAGAAAGTGACTGAGAGGACTGTTTTCAATTTCTGCTTTTACAGTTTGTCTAAAATCAATGAAATATTTAAAATCAGAAGAACATGTGAGCTACAGATGCCATACACCTGCACACTGACCAAAAAGAATCCTTTATGCTCACAACAACAAATAAAACAACCCCAAACCACCAAGATTACAGTGAAGACAGACTGAGATGTAAGGAGGTGGTTTGTATTTCTGAAGAGGTATTTTATTTTATAGTTTGTTGCTAACAGTTAGAATCAAATTCTGTTCTTATCTAGAAATCTGAATTTCAAATGAATTGTGTGATAATAGGGATTTGTTAATGCTGAGAAGCTCATAAAGAGAATAATTACTTGCTTCAAGCCATTCATTAAATGGTCTCCATTAACTATCATGTTAGTATGCAGCCCAGCTCTTTCTATTCTCCCTACATACTAAAGGTTTCACATATTCCTGAGAACTCAGGCTGGCCTTCAATAAATTGTTTCCTACTTCTCCCATGCACTCTCAAAGCATTCCTCTTCCTAGTAGAGCAAGGGATAAGAAAACAAATCATTCCAATCAGAAGCAGTAAGAAATAAGAGACTGCCACTTGGCAAGCNTCTTAATCCTCTTGGCCGAACCTCCATTCTTCCTTGGGACTGGGGTAAGGTTGAGAGGGGTAGGGGGAAAAGTGAGGGGTGGTTGAGAGCCCCTCCTGGGGACTCAGGTTTCTGGGAGGGGAGTTGTGTCTGTATTACCTTTTTTACCTTGTATATTTCTGTATATAACTGTATGTACTGTAACTATCTGCTTGGAAATTGTGCTAGCTGTAAATATAAGCTTCATTCATATTTCCAGAGCCAGCTGAGTCTAGTCTGGGTGATTTCTAAAGTGTGGGAGGCAGGGGACACCCAAACCATCACAACAGGTTAAATACTGATGCATGTAGAAACTATTGGTTCATTACAGTCTCTTCATAGCAGTAAAATCAACTGAGGTAAACTTTAAAAGCTAATCCAATGATAGATAATTAAGCATATACCTTTCTGAAGCTTCCTGTAAAAGGCTTCCAAGAGAGTCAAATTCACAAGTCTTCTGCCCATGCACAGCAAAAAACAGGGTACAGCCCTTTGGAGGAGGCTCATCTGCTGCTATCTGTATTAAAATATTTGTAGTAAAGTAGGTTGAATGTTTGCCCTTTAGAACAAGTGAAAAGGGTAACAGCACAGCTCTGTGGCAATTGCTCTTCTTCCATTTCCTCAATTCAAAACTAGTAATTCTTCCCTGTTTATTGCATAATTTAAATGCAAGATAAAAATTGAAAAACTGAGAATTAAGTCATAACTTATAAAGAGTTTTTCAGTCTATTAACTAATATTAGTCCCAGGTACAAAAACTGAGGTTTGCCATTGTGAGTGTTCTGGTTAGGTTTGGGGTTTTTTGCATGACACCTCAGTCTGTATCTGCTAAACATCAAAGGAGAAAATGATTCTAGATGGTAACAGAAGCTACACCCTAGCATTACTTAGACAAACTGTGTTATGATGCAGGTGGATTCAGATTTGAATCCAATGAAATCAGAATCAGCTTGGATGTATGAAGCGCTTCATCAGTTCAAGATCATTAACATTCTCAGCTTACACAGATCACCCCTTCCTGGGTCTTTAAGTAATGCTGTGCAGATCATCTGAGGATTTCACCCGTGCTGTACTGACCTGCTGAAAAGCCTGAACTGTTGCAGAGTAAGATCTCAAAGACAAGGAAAATTTCAACAGGTTCTGCTGCAATGGTGACAGGTTCTGGCAGGCTACTTTCAGCATTTCATGGTAAGAAGAGTAATCATCACCTGCAAAGTCAACATACAAGCAGTTATCTTTCTACAGCATATTCTCATTGAAGGTGGACTTTTCAGCTTAACTGTAGTTCTCTGATTCTATTTCCCTTTGTCCGTTTTGCTTGCCTGTTCTGGATCTTAGTACTATGCGTGTAATAGTACACCCTTGCAGCTGGACTCCTCAGACTGAGTTGTGGTGGTGGAGTCACCATCCCTGGAGGTGTTTAAAAGGAGGCTGGATGAGGCACTTAGTGCCATGGTTTAGTTAATTAGAAGGGTTAGGTGATAGGTTGAACTCAATGATTCTAGAGGTCTCTTCCAACCTGGTTGATTCTGTGACTCTGTGACGTTGAGCATTTGTAGTAAGAGAAGCCCATGGCATTAGTTGTTAATATGCACATGACCATTGCTCCTCAATTTTCATTACAGCTTGAAGATGGATGAGAGCAAACTTCAGTAGAGATCCAGGAGACTACACTTGCATGCATACAAACTTACATACATACATAAACTTATATTCCTGAGGATGCAAACACAGGCTTGGGGATGAGGGAAACAGTTAAAATCCCCTATTTAATTTCAGTTGAAGAACAGAAACACAGAGAAAAGGCATTTATAATATGTAGAAATAGAATCTGGCAAGTAAAACATGTTTCAGACTCATCCACTACAGCTTTTGTTACACAGATATCCTTGAGCACCTCACAGTGAAAAATGTGACTGAAATCAGTCCTCGTGTGACTTTCACAGTACTAAGACAATGAAAGACAAAACATTTTAGTTTATTTTTCAACCATGTCTGCTATCAGTAATCATCAGGAAGAAGATGATGAATATTTACCATAATGTTCAGATGTCTTAATATTTTGAGCAGCTTCAACAAAATTCCAGAATTTTTCTTGACCTTCTTCTGATAAAAATTCACTGAATAAAAAGAGAAGAGTTAGAGCTCTGAATCTGCTCACCAGATACAATTCTAGTTGTACAATAAATCAGCTCCTACCATACATTTAACTATAGCAGAAAACCATGTCAGTAAAAAAAAGTAGACCAGGGAAGCTAAATAAAAAGCAAAAGAATAGCTGCAGGTCAGTACAAACACACTGCAAATGGAAGGATCTTGTAAAGCACCNTCATCTCTCAGAAACTGTGGTGGAGGGCCCATAGGCACAAAATAGGCTTATACTTGTCTACCTATCAAATGAACACAGAGAGACACAAAGGGCCTGGAGCCATAAAGTCTGGCCTGCCCAGGGCCTAGGTTGTGTAAGCCCAGGCGCCTACCTCATGGCGTATCGGGTGCAAGGCCTGTACTCTTCCCGTATTTGGGGGAGCCAGGCCTGTGGACCTGCCTGATATGGTATGGTTTGGTTAACTGCCATCCTGATTGGCTGGTCTTGTGTCCAAAGGGCAATTAATCTTGGCCCACGTTGATAAAAGGAGATATGCAGGTGAACACCTGCTTCTGCTTCCCTGCTTTGCTCCCCTGCTCTGTGCCTGCTCTCTCTGCTGTGCCCAGCCCTGCTGCTATTGCACACTGCCTTATTGCTTGCCTGCTAAACTCCGCTGCTGTGAGTTACCAGGAGCAGACCCTGGATGTCTGCACGCAATTGGCCTGTGTGGCCAGCGTGACACGGTGCTGAAACCGCACCACATCTGCCTTCTGCACCTGAAGGTCCTGCCTAGAATCCCTGGACATATATACAGATTGTCCAGAAGAAGCCAGGGGAAGAAGGTCAGAGATTGTCTGCGTCCTTTCCCCAGACGCCGGGAAGATTCAAGCCTCAACGTCCACCAAGACGGAGTCCCCTGAAAGCATTTGAGCACTGTCTGGACTGTGGCTGTCCCCCACGAGGGTAGTAATAATAATCTGTGAGTAAATGCTTTAATGCCTCTTTGTAATTCTCTACTGCCTTCTGCCATAGAGCAGAAAGAGCTTGGGCCCATCTACTGAGCAAACAACATATTGGCCACAAGCGGCATTTGACCACAGGAATAGTCTCTTCCAGTTCAATTAATGTTTATATATTTTGCTGGTTATATTAGATGTAGATAATATCCATAGAATGGTTCCATAACCATGTAAGAACCAAAATATTATTAAATATTAGTGGCTTGGGGGTGGGGAGAGTTCTAAATAGCAAAATTAATAAACAATATTGATTTTGGAAAATATCATCTGGCGTTAATTAATTTCCCCTCTCCGCAACAGAAACCACTGACACACAGGCAGCACTGTACATACTAGGATCCCTCCTCCCTAGGGTATTTCATTGCTAGCTGTCTTTTCTGAGAAACATACATTGTTGTTTACTGTGCTGTTACAAACTGTAGTTTGATGGAACTGCTGACTTCCCTGGAGTTTATGTTTGCTTTTAAATGAGCACAAGAATTCACAGCTCCCAATCGTGATGCAGTAATTCACCACGTATTAAGTATATGATTAGGTAGGTATAGATTGTTGTTCAGCCTGAAGGAGACTTAGAGGGGTCCTTATCACTCTCTACAACTACCTAAAGTGAAGTTGTAGTCAGGTGGGGGTTAGGCTCTTCTCCCAGGCAACTAGTGACAGGACAAGAGGGCCTAGAATCATAGAATGGTTTAGGTTGGAAGGGACCTCAAGGATCATCCAGCTCCAACCCCCCGCCATAGGCAGGGACAGATCAGATATCAGGAAGCACTTCTTCACAGAAGAGGTGATTAGGTACTGCAATGGACTATCCAGGAAGGTGGTGGAGTCACTATCCCTGAGAGGTCTTTAAGAAGAGACTGGATGTGACACTTGGTGGCATGATTTAGCTGATGTTGTGCTATTAGGTCATTGGCTGGACTTGATCTCAAAGGTCTTTTCCAGCTTCAATGATTCTATGATTCTGTAAAATAATTCTCTAAACGTTGCTAACAACAAACCCTTTATCATGTCTAAACTTGTTACATGCATCACACGCCAAAGGATGTTAGAACACAAGATTTGGAGCCCACCACCTGCCATGATAGCTTGTGCTTTCATTTCAGCCTGTCCTAATCCGAGGTGGCAAGTACTACTGAACAACTGGGTTGTCTGGGTCGACGAGAAGCTCAACATGAGCCGGCAGTGTGCACATGCAGCCCAGACAGCCAACCGTGTGCTGCGCTGCATCAAGAGAAGTGTGGGCAGCAGGGCAAGGGAGGGGATTCTCCCCCTTTACTCTGCTCTCCTCAGACCCCACCTGGAGTACTGTGTGCAGTTCTGGAGCCCCCAACACAAGAAGGACATGGAACTGCTGGAGCGGGTCCAGAGGAGAGCCACGAAGATGATCAGAGGGCTGGAGCACCTCTGCTATGAGGACAGGCTGAGAGAGTTGGGGCTCTTCAGCCTGGAGAAGAGAAGGCTTCAAGGAGACCTTAGAGTGGCTTTCCAGTATCTGAAGGGAGCCTACAGGAAGGCTGGGGAGGGACTCTTTACACGGTCTAGTAATGTTAGGACGAGGGGGAATGGGTTTAAGCTGGCAGAGGGGAGATTTCGACTGGATGCTAGGAGGAAGTTCTTTACAGTGAGGGTGGTAAGGTACTGGAACGGGTTGCCCAGGGAGGTTGTGGATGCTTCCTCCCTGGAGGTGTTTAAGGCCAGGCTGGATGAGGCCTTGAGCAGCCTGCTCTAGTAGGAGGTGTCCCTGCCTATGGCAGGGGGTTGGAGCTGGATGATCCTTGAGGTCCCTTCCAACCTAAACCATTCTATGATTCTATGATTCTATGAACTGATGGGCTAAGTAAACTGAACAGCACTGCAGTGTTGTATCATTCTCCAGTTCACCCCAACTGAACAACCCTAGTGACCCAAAGTCTTTGAATATAACAGTTAGGTTATGTATCAAGCCTTTGGCACATGATTTTTCTGCTATTTCACAGTCTCTGAGCTTTTCCCCAGCAAATGTCAGAATATTTAAAGCCCAGCATTAACACCTGAGCTTTGCTTAAGAGTTCTTCAGTCTTCAAACATCAGCTTCTATAGAGAAGGTGACAGAAAAGTGATTGCACCCAGAACACACCTGTCCTACCACCCAAAGCCATGCCCACCTCAATGAAACACATCAATGCTCAACTATTTTTTACATAAACCAATCTGCAATAACATAGTCAGGATTCCTGGTGTGGCAACATCCTTAAGTGATGCAAAATTAAACACGTGCTTCTAGAAAAATCTCAAAGTGGTATTTGGCATAGACATCTCCAAATCAGAATACCACAAAATTAAATGATGAAGAAGTCTAAAGTGCTCAGTGGAGTGGCAGTGAAAAGACAGCATTTTGCTTTCCTTTTGCTTTTTAAACAGTGTCTTTAAAACCAAAAGTGTTTAATATCACAGAAGAAATCTCCTCAGGCTGACTTGCACAACTCCTAGTAAGGCAGCTGACTTTAGATAATCAACATAAAACTCACATGAACAAAGTTAAACTCAAGCTTAACCCAGTTAAGCATATGCAAGCAACAAATCAAAACCTACAATCATTCCTGAAGTCAAAAGTCTTTCACTCTGGAACCTTACAAGATGATGCTAAACCTGTGGAATTGTTGTTAGTGCTTGTTTTAATGCACAGTGAAAGAGTTTATCATGCAAACAAACTATCTCCTTTAAAATATTCATCCCATCCCCTCAAGCAGTGCAGTGACCATGTTCAACTGATACTACTGCCAGTAAGTTACTTAATGACCATAATGCAAAGCACCTCAGAACAGAATCCAAAGCACCAGAAAACAACTGGAAAATGAGAACATGCTACATTAGCCTCTGAGCATATTCTCATCTGCCAACGAAAACTCACAATGCACTTACCTTGCCTCAAGTAATAGGGGAGTTGAAGACCACTTTGTAGTTAGAGATGTTGTCACAGCCTTAGAGTCTCCTTTTACAAGTGAAGAGCTGAACCAGATTCCAATAACTGCAATAAGTATTCCCATTTTATAGAAGCCTAACAAGATGAAGGGGAAAAAAAAACGTTAGTTTTGCATTGTTTCTCTTTATAAACACAGAATCTCACACACTCAGATACATGAAGGCTTGAATACTGTGTTCAGTTTTGGGCTCCCCAGTTGAAGAGGGGCAGGGATCTGCTGGAGAGGGTCCAGCAGAGGGCTACGAGGATGATGAGGGGACTGGAGGGCATGGCTTATGGGGAGAGGCTGAGGGACCTGGGGCTGCTTAGTCTGGAGAAGACTTAGAGGGGATTTCATACATGTTTATAATTATCTGAGGGCTGGCCAAGATCAGGGGGACAGGCTCTGCTCACTTGCTCCCTGGGACAGGACAAGGAGCAGTGGGTGTAAGTTGCAGCAAAAGAGGTTCCACCTCAACACAAGGGGGAACTTCTTTACTGTAAGGGTCACAGAGCATTGGAACAGGCTCCCCAGAGAGGCTGTGGAGTCTCCTTCTCTGGAGCCTTTCAAGGCCTGTCTGGATGTGTTCCTCTGTGATCTGTGTTAGATAGCATTGTCCTGCTCTGGCAGAGGGGTTGGACTCAGTGATCTCTTTGGGTCCCTTCTAACCCCTAACATCCTGTGAGCCTGTGATGCTGTGATGAAAGCGTATCTTAAGATTCAGCAGCACATTTAGTGCAGTGCATCAGTGAGATAGATAATCATAGTCTCACCTAGGCTTACACAATCAATACTACCAAAATACGGAGACGAGGATTTTAACATCTGACTCTGGAGCTGCAATTAAACCTCAATCAACTCCAGCTTCCTCTACACTTATGCTTTCAAATAAACTTGCTTCTGTTCTGGGATACCCACACAATACCCCCTTAGAGCTTTGAGAGGAGGCAATACAAACAGCACAGGTGGAAAGCCACCTGCCATTCATTTTGTGCGAGGTACAGTCATACATTGTATTTGCACAGACATTTCTGCTGGGGTACTAACCAGTGTCACAAGAGCCAGGCAGGATCAGGGTTCCCTGGTCAGCCCTTTAGGTTCTGCTGAGTAGAGTGGCCTTCTCTGGGCAATGAAGAAACAAGCATTTCCTGGATGCACTAAGCACCACCAACTTTCGAAGCTGAAAAAATGAATGAAATCATGAATGCAGACTCAAGTGATACTGAGCTTCCTGCGAGAAATGAGTCCAAAAAAAGTAATTTTTTAACCCTCCCTGTGTACTTTCATGCCTAATACTTTCTCTGATCTATACACTGTAACACGGCTGGCTGGAATTTCCTTGCCTACCACTCTTCAGCTTGTGGAAGACCTGAATTCTCCTCCTAGCTTTCCATTACAGTCTCCAAAAGTTCAAGCTTTCCCTCCTTGACCCTGCTGTGACTAGAATATATTTACTACACGCCGAATATACACCCAGGCATTTAAATCCTTCTCTTTCTGAATAGCTCATCTGCCATTTCCCTTCCACGACTGAAAAAACAGCCCACTCAAATTCCAGGTAAATCACACCCAATAACCTGTCAGGATCTAACTTGTGTCCCGTTTTCATGCTGATCTCAATGTAAAAAGCTGTCTTGGGCATGAACATCTGTTATCTGCATAGAATCATAGAATGGTTTAGGTTGGAAGGGACCTCAAGGATCATCCAGCTCCAACCCCCTGCCATAGGCAGGGACACCTCCCAATAGAGCAGGCTGCTCAAGGCCTCATCCAGCCTGGCCTTAAATGCCTCCAGGGAGGAAGCATCCACAACCTCCCTGGGCAACCCGTTCCAGTGTCTTACCACCCTCACTGTAAAGAACTTCCTCCTAATATCCAGTCTAAATCTCCCCTCTTCCAGCTTAAACCCATTCCCCCTCATCCTGACATTACCAGACCTTGTCAATAGTCCCTCCCCAGCCTTCCTGTAGGCTCCCTTCAGATACTGGAAAGCCACTATAAGGTCTCCTCAAAGCCTTCTCTTCTCCAGGCTGCAGAGCCCCAACTCTCTCAGCCTGTCCTCATAGCAGAGCTGCTGCAGCCCTCTGAGCATCTTTGTGGCTCTCCTTTGGACCCGCTCCAGCAGTTCCATGTCCTTCTTGTGCTGGGGGCTCCAGAACTGCACACAGTACTCCAGGTGGGGTCTGACAAGAGCAGAGTAAAGGGGGAGAATCACCTCCCTTGCCCTGCTGGCCACACTTCTCCTGATGCAGCCCAGCACAGGGTTGCTGTCTGGGCTGCATGTGCACACTGCAGGCTCATGTTGAGCTTTTCGTCAACCCAGACCCCCAGGTCCTTTTCCTCAGGGCTGCTCTCAGCCATTCACCACCCAGCCTGTATCTGTGCCTGGGATTGCACTGACCCAGGTGCAGGACCTTACACTTGGCCTTGTTAAACGTCATGAGGTTGGCCTGGGCCCACCTCTCCAGCCTGTCCAGGTCCTCTGCCTGGAGACAGACAGGTAGATGGACAGACAAAAACCCCTCATCCTATTTTACAAACGTACAGTACACCAGCTAGAAGTTCACCATCCGTTGCTTTCTGAATCTCAATGTTCACTGTCTCAGAGCAAGGACAGGAACACCTTGCTGTAGTGCAGCACACTGCAGAAGAGCAACGTGCTCAGCTGCACATGCCATTGGTTTTCTGCTGCACCTAGGAAGTGGACAGATGGCATCGCATGAGACAGAATGGTTATAACTGCCACTCACTGTGTGAGAAGGCAGCTCGGTCAATATTTGTAGAGTGAAGTCTTGGCTTCCACCAAGCATTAACAAACTCCCAAACTTTGCAGTTCACCCCACAATCAGATCCTTCTTATTCACTGCAAACCATAGAAAGTGGCTTGGAACATGCAAATTAAGGCACTGCATTGCATTTTTAAGCCAAAACTCTGGTGCTGCTCTCTTTCATTCCATGAAAGCCTGTGATAAAAGCCTCTTTCTAGATGAAATAGGAAAATAAAAAGGACATATCTGCCACGTGGCATCCGTTTAGCCAAAAGAAAACCAATCTACACTCAGTTAATAGTAACAGCCACAAACCAAAGCAAGAGCAGCATCTCAAAATACACGCTGGAGAAGAGAGGATTTAGGAGACGTGTAAATGATAGGAGATCCACCAGAGTGAGGTGAATTAAGACAAAAGTAAATTCTCCAGGACCCGTTTATAAATATTTTTCATCCTTATTTTTCCTCCAGTTATTCAGTTTAATACACTTCTGGGGCCTTGCACATGCAGCCATAGGGAAAGGAATAAATCATCCCACCGCGGGTGTTGCCAGACTGATGGCAGTGGCCTCCGCAATGCCCTGCGGGTGAGAAGCTCCACTTCAGGGATGGGCAAAAGGGAAAAGCTGTCACCTCCCGCGTCAGGCCCGCAACGTTGAGGTGAGGTATTGGCTGGACTGAGCATGCGTAACCGTAAAGATCACCGGTTTAAAGTACGGGTACGGCGTGGCTGTACTAGATACCGAAACCAAAACGTGGCGTTGAACCGATCAGTCCAGGCTCACACGCTCGAAGCGCTTTGGCTAGAGCCCGAGTTGTAGCCCGCCGTTAAGAAGCAGCGTGCTCTCATAAGGACCTGACCCGCCGCGCTGCATTCCCGGTGCCAGGCTCGCCGGCTGAACCGCCGTTACGCGGACGCGGCTGCTGACCGAAAACCATTAAGCCGAGGGCTGCGTGGTAACGGCGAAGGGCGTCTGGCTCCTGATCGCGGTCTCGGAAGCTCTGCACTCACTCTCCGCACATACGTTCGCTGACTCGCCCGCACGAGCGGCGAATAGAGGCCGCGCGTCGTTCCAGGGGCCCCACTACCACCTCACAGTGCCTCACCGGACAGAGGCCGGACCCGCAGCGCCGCTCCTCTCTGACAGCATCAGCCCCGAGCCTCCGCCGGCAGCTCCCCTGAGCCCCTCACCGGCTGGGGCCTCCCCGCCGCCCGCCTCCTCCCCTTCTCGGCACCCGGGTCGCCGTGGTAACCGCACCTGCGAGCGGCCGCCACGCTCCCTTCCGGCTCCTGTGGCTCCCGCCGCTTCCGGGAGCGTCGCTTCCGCTGCCGGGCGAGAGGGGCCGCGCCGCCATAGAGTTAGAGCGTAGCGGCGCCAGACTGTCGCCTGGCTGCCATGTTGGGGGAGCTTTTGAGGAGGAGGTTCCGCTCTTTCCTCCTGTCGCTCGGCTCGGGGCTCAGCCGGCGGACAGGAGTGCCGTGCGAGGCACGACGTCTCGCGTTCTCTTCTGTAGTCCCGTTCCGGGTACCGCCTGAGGCTGCTGCGCAGCCTTGAGCCCGCCTCAGCTCAGGTCAGGACAACGTCCGGTTTGCCGCGTCCTGCCGTGGCCAAGGCGCGAATGGCATTACCGCTCTCCTGAACGTCCGTGGAGCGGCAGCTCCGGTAAGGCGGCAGGCGGAGCGCGGGCACGTTTCAGGAGACGTGCCTCTCACCACCCGAACTCGGAGGCGGGCGGCTGGCGGAGCCCGGATGGAGCCGCCGCCGTTCTTCAACTTCACTTGCCTCAGCCGATGTCTCCGGAAAGCTGCGTGTGGTCAGACGTGCGGGCGCAGCCCCTGGGATAGCAGTGCCAGCAAGCGGCCGTGCACCTGTCCGCACTGCCAGGCCGGCTCTGGAGAACCTCGTGCCTGCGACAACGCCGACGGCCTGGCTGGCACCTGCACCCTGCTCCCTGCGGGGCTGCAGGAAGCTCGACTCGCTGAAATCCCTTCAGCAGCTTTATAGGAGAGTTCTTTGTCGCACATCCTTGCGTTTTCCATAGGGACACGCTGCCACCTGCGTCTCGGTAGCGTGTGTGTGGGTCCCACATCTGAAAACCTGGTAACAGCCGTGTTGGGTCCCTACCGGAGGGGTAAGATCAGGGCAAAGAGAGAGCAAGGATTTTACCAGAACATATGTGCAGCCTCGGTTTAAGAAGTAGGTAATGCCAGAGGCAAAGGTGGCATCAGTGTTACTTCTTTCATTAACTAGTCTTACTGGTAAGATGTCCTGTTGAAAGGAATCCCACAGCTTAGTCACACACAAAGTACAGCCTCTTTTACTTGCTCATGTTTACAGTGTGAATAGAAAACAACATCCTGAAACTAGAAACGAGTTCTACTGTGTTCATCTTCTCAATGCCTTTTGCAGCTCTCCATCAGAACTGCCTCTGAACTGTCCCTTTCCCAGCGTGAAGATGCCAACTCCATTCAGCTGTTCTTCATATGCTCTATGTCTGATTACCCTTGCTACATCCTCTGAATGTTTTGCAGCCTTACTGTTGCTTTCTTGAGCCCCATGGAGATGGCAGAGCAGAACTGTTCATCTTGTTTGAAAGGCACTGAGCCAAAATAATGCTGGGAGTCTAGCCAGAGGGTAAGAGCTGTGTCCTAAGAAGCCATGGGATAGGTGGCTTGATTGAATCCTGATCAATGGTTACTCTGAAGAGCAGTATCCTTCCAAAGTGAACCTAAGCACAGCCCACACTGAGAGTTTCTTCAACAGGTGTTGGCAGGGCTGTGCATAAGAGCTGTGTCCTAGCCATGGGACAGGTGGCTTGATTGAATCCTGATCAATGGTCACTCTGAAGAGCAGTATCCTCCCAAAGTGAACCTAAGCACAGCCCACACTGAGAGTTTCTTCAACAGGTGTTGGCAGGGCTGTGCAAAACACAAATCTAAAGGGTTTGTGAGGCAAAAGTAGGGATTAGTCAAATGTGATTCTGTAATTTTGATGCTTCCTTTCTAGTTTAAAGTATCACTAAAACTCTGAAAACAACAGTTGTCTGACAGCCTCAAGACATAAGGACCTAAATGGAAACATAGAAAATCATGGTATCCTGAGGTGTGTGTGATCTAGCATGAGGCATCCTTGGACTGGTGGCGTCTCAGGATTGCAGTGTGCATTGTCATCAAGGTTTGGGCTTCTCTTGATTTGTTTTTTTTTCCCTCTATCCCAGTAGCAAATATTTGCACCAGAGAAAACAGAGTTGTCGGAATCATGTATTTGTTGATGCAGTCTGTTCAGTTAGAAAGTCCCCTAACAGAACAGACACACAGCAGCAAAACTGCAGGGCCAGCCCCATGTCAGGCCAGTAGTGACACGCTTAGCTGTTTCTTGGTGCCCTGTGCTTTTTGCAGCCCTTCCCTGTCTTCGAGATGCTTCTTTGCAAACTTCGGTTTAGAAAGAAGCAACGCTTTTGCCAAGCCGTTTCGGCAGCATTGTGTCGCTATCTGTTGCGCCTGGGTGTTGGTTGCACGGAACGCTCCGTGTGAAGGGCAGGCTCTGGAGAGGTGGCAGAGATGAGAAACGTGGGGGTGAAAGGAGCCCAGATCCGTGGGGGCGCGCTGGGCAGGGACGGCGGGGCAACAGGAGAGCTGCATCACGGGGGCGTCTGGCAGAAGGAGCAGGTGGCGAAGCCGCAGGACTGAGTAGCCGTGTGCCCACAGGTGGCTGGGGATGAGGGCTCAGCCTCGGGGCGGTTACGCAGAGCTGTCAGTAGGGCGGGCCTAGCCCCGGGGCGGTTACAGGCTGCCCGCCGCTGCTCCCCGCTCCTTCCGCAAGCCGCTCTCAGGGGGCGTGGCCATGATGTGGCCCCGCCCACGCCGCGTTTCCCAGGAAACCGCAGCGCCTCTGACCAATAGTGCGCCCGGGCCAGGCACTGCCCCTCCAGCGTCTCGCGAGATCTCGGCCTCCAGGGGCTTGGTCGCGGACTACATCTCCCGGCAGCCTGGAGGGCAGTGCCTCCGCAGCCAATGAGGAGAGGGGCGCTGAGGTGGGTGGGGCCGGCTGAGGCCAATCCGCCGTGGGCAGCTGCAGCGGCGGAAGGGGAGCTTGGTTCTCGGCGGCGGCTCACCGACGGCTGCCGCGGGGCGCCCCGGCACAGGTATCGCCGCGGGCAGCGCTCTCGGCATTGCCTAAGCGCGGGGGCGGAGGGCGGCTCAGGAGAAGGGCTGCAACTGGGGAGGCGGCGGCCCCTGCTTCAGTGCGCGGTGGCGGTGAGGGGAGCCCGCGCCTGGCGACAGCACTGCGGTGCGGGGCGAGCGGCTGAGCCGGTGGCGAGGAGAGAGTAAACGAGACGGGAGGGGTGGAGCCCCGCGCGGCGGCAAGATGGGGGAGGGAGAGCGGGAAGCGACGGCAGCAGGACAGGACAGCGGAAAACAGGGTTAGGAAAGGCCGGGCAGAGCCGATCCGGGCGCTGCGGGCCACACTCGTTGCGGGCACAGGCAGCGTCGGCCACCGCCGTGCTCCCGGGAACATCCGGGCCCTGCGGCCCCTCACGGCGGCACGGCAGGGCGGGTCCGGGCACTACGGCCGCCCTTCATTGGCCAGCGTTGTCCTCCTTGTCATTGGTTCGCCGCCTCGTGAGGTCATTGGCACGGTGGCTCCTCACTGGCTGCGGAGACCTGCGCTGGATTGGCTGGCGCCGGGGGGCCCTGCAGACATTGGCGTAGGGTTGGCAGTGCCGCTAGCACCGCGCCCAATGAGCGGGGTGGGAGCTGGGGGCGGTGCTTGTCGGGGGTGCCGTCTCCCTGGGCGAAGAGCGGTAGGGGCGGGTCGCCGGTACTATGACGTGATGTGACGCAGTGTAACGGTCGGCGGTACCCGCAGGCGGACATGAGCTCGCAGCAGTTTCCCCGCTCAGGAGCGCCGCCCGCCGGCCTGGGACCAGCGCCTCCGCCCATCCCTACCAGCGGCTCCGCCGGACTTATCACCCCCGCCACCACAGGTAAGCGGGCTCCGGGCCCTGCGGGAGGGGCGCCCTGCGCCGACCTCCGCCGGCGGCCGAAGCAGGATGTGATCGCGGTGCCCCCGCCCACGCCGAGTGTTGCTTGCTTTCTTACTCCCTCCCTTTGCTTCTCCGGCGGTCGTGTGGGGACAGGGTGGCGCTAGGTGCTGGGCAGAACGAGCAAGGCGGCCCTGCCGGTGTCTGGCAGCCAACCCGAAAGCTGCCACACGGGGAAAATCAAATTAGTTGCCGACTCTGAAAAGCGACGTCAGGGTGGAGTTGGTTTTTTGCTTGTCTGAAGCATGTTTGCTCGGCTGCTTGTGCCCTCAACTCATCTGCGTGTTCTCAGCAGAACTGATGAGTAGATGAGGGAATGGGAGAATGTTCCATGTAGCTGAAAATGGGCTGGCAGCCTTGATACGAGCTAGTGCTGTCCCTGCCGAGGTGACAGGTTTTCCGCAGGCTACCAGAAGCGACTGAGGGGAGAGCAGGTTTGTTTTTCCAGAGGTTTGATACTGATTTTTCAGCTTGATAGTCACATAATGCTTTCAGTACCACCTCTTTGATGTGGGATTTTCTGGCAGTTACTAAGATAATGATGTATTTTTCACCGGAAAGAAAGATGAGTCAGTCTTTGATTGAGGAAGATGTTTAGGTGGACTTCTTCCTGGAGATGCCTGCAGGTTGCCCAACATTTTAGGCTCCATCAGTTCTAGTTCTGAGGGGAGCCATGAAAAGCAGTGCCAGAGTTCTCAGGGTTTTCATCACTGGAATATACTTAATTGTGAGGGTGAATGTCTTTATTTAACTGTTTCTGACATCATACCTCTGATCTGGTGGGTGATCAGTGCAAAACTGTTAAACTTTTTAACCATTCTCCTCAGAGTTCCTTTTTGTCTTTTTTCATTAGTGAGTGATGAATCTAGTCGTGACTCAGAAGTTGCTCCTAGAGAGCATATTGGCCCTGGTGCATCTATACAACCTCGAGAAGAAAAGCAGGAACCAGTGGTGGTTCGTCCCTATCCACAGGTTCAGATGTTGACACAGCACCACCCTGTCCAATCTGGTGCTCCAGTGACAGTGACAGCACCACCAGCGCATTTGACTCCTGCTGTGCCACTTTCCTTTTCAGACGGACTAATGAAGGTAATGAAGATGGTCACAATTCATAGGGGAAAAGTGCAGTCTGTGTCACAGGTTGAGAGTGTTGAGCAAAATTGCCTGCTTTTGTTCCTTAAAGCTTTTCCTGTGTGCTCCTACTGGCAGTATGCTGCCTCGTGGGTTTAGCGCTTCCGTACGATACACTGAGGACTTTGGAGTACCACAGCGTTATTTTTGAGAAGAGGCAGGTGGGGTTTGCTTAAGAGAAGAGCATTTTTATCAGTTTCTGGAATCTTCCATTTTCTCTGCAGGAGTGGATTGGAGTATCAGAGTAACTATTGACACTCAGTGGTTAGGGGAGTACCGTAGCACTAAAGGGTCCTGCTCATGGCTCAGCCTGTGTTAGAAGCCACACATTTGCAGTGCAAGAACATGACTTTTCTTTGTCCCGAATGAAAATGGAATAGCTCTAGATCACCAGTATTTCTTCAAGTACTTAACCATTCTTACCCTTGGACAAAGCTGACTTTCTCTCCAGAATTTAACCTTAACCTTTGCTTCAACATTCAGCTGTCATTTGGAGTTGCCAATGTTTCTGTCTTTGTATTCCTTGTAGCCTCCCTTGAAGCCCACCATGCCCAGCCGGCCCATTGCTCCTGCTCCACCCTCCACCCTGTCAACTCCCACAAAGGTTCCTGGGCAAGTTACTGTGACCATGGAAAGCAACATACCACAGGCTCCAACAATTCCTGTGGCAACAATCAGTGGGCAGCAGGTCTGGTTTGGTTGTGGGTTTTTTGTTTGTTTTGTTTTCCAGCTCACTGCGTGGTCAGATCAGTGCTAATATTGGTACAGCTGAAGTGGGCTCTTGCATCAGGAGGGAAGGGAGCAAGAGCAGGCTTCCTCATTCAGTGGCCACTGGGTGTTCAATCACTTCTGCTTAGAGCTTGAAACCTCGGACTCGGTTGTCCTTAGCTCTTTAGAAAGCTGCTCATTTGTTGTAATTATCCAACTGATGCAGCACAGTGAGGCTCTGATGGCAGAGGCACATCCAAGCTGCTATGGAGCTGAGTCTTTCCTTACAGGCTCCTGCTGTTTCAGTATCCTTTGGAGAACATCTTGTGTAGGCAAACTGTGGAGAGTCATTACTGTAGTGTTCTTTAGCTCTCCTAGGAGCAGATCAGGAGAGACCAGTTTGGAATGCATTCATACAAAATGACTAGTGACAGCATTTGAGGGGAGGTGTAGATAATGCTTTAGAATGTTGTCCCCTCTAACTTTTGACTGCAGAGCCAGTCCTTGTGATTTGAAACTAGTTTGCCAGGATACTCATCACTAAATCTCTGAAGTCTTAGGGTTTGGATGTAAAATGCCTTTAGGTGGGTTTGAATGAGGCTGGCTGAGGATGTGCAGCAGTTTTAATGGATTTTTATCTTGCTGATATCCCTGCAAAGTCCAGAATTACAAGCAGATCAGATTAATGCCAAATTTGCCAACAAGAGGTGGTATGAATGTCACTGGTGGCAAAAAGACCATCTCTGGTTGGTATGTAGGTGACTTCCTATAAAATCTCTTTTCTGTCTGTGGGACTTGGGTAATAATGTGCTGTTAATTCTTGTTAATGCAGCTCACAGTTCATTTTGGCTTTTGTTATTTCTTTTAACTCTGCAGGGGCATCCTAGTAACCTGCATCATATCATGGCTACCAATGTGCAGATGTCTATCATCAGAAGTAGTGCTCCTGGGCCTCCACTACACATTGGAGCTTCTCACCTACCCCGAGGTAAGGATCTAGCTGTGCTGTCCCTGCCTTCTGTTCACAGCCTCTCAGGGGACGTTTGTCTAGCCTTCATCTCTACAGCTAACGCAGCAAGTACTTCAGCTGTTAAAGCTGCTGAAGTAAATAGGTGACTGCTGACCTCTTAAGAGTTATGTTCCCTTCAGCCATTTAGGGCAGGACTGTGTGACAGTGTTTAAAATGTTGGCAGATAGCAGATTCCAGTTCTGTGCTGTTAAAGCAGTGAACACTTTAAGGAGAAGTATATACTGCCCTGCAAAATGTCACAGAGATTCTTGGTAGCGAGCATCGCTCACCACACCGTGGCACCTGAGCAGTTGGGAGACATTGTAGTACCCAGCTGTCACAGGGTCACTTGTGCACTGTGAGCATGCTAATCATACCATGTGCATTTGTATTTACCCTTCAGTTCAGTGCTGGTGACAACTGCAGGTTCTTGTCTCCCAGGGTTTTGGTTGCTATGGCTTACAAAACAGGAGATTGGCCACTTCAAAGAAGCCCTGGGCTCAATACAGGCTGGCTCATTTCTGACTGCAGATTTACTTTCAAGAACTTATAGGTTAGGTTCAACAGATCTGAATTCATAGTACCACTTACATTTTTATTTCCTTTCATCCTTAAAGTTATTTGGTCACTGAAGAAAAGACCTGATCTTTTACTAGAGCAGATGGGAGCACTGCACAGCTTTCTTTGTTACTGTAGTGCTGTTCTCAATTCTTGTGGAACAGAGGCTACAAACTTTGTAATGGGACTTAGTACATGTTTCCTTTTTACTTCCTGCTCTTTTTTTTTCTCAATTTAAATGTTAACTTCTGTAGTAATAATGTAGTAAGAATTTCAGTTATGGTCATCTACAAAAACTCTACAGCCTGGCCCATTATTTCAAGGGTCTTTGCCTTCCACAGTGTTTTGTTATGGTCAGGAGACAGCAAACAGTAAAGAGATTAAATTGCAGGTTTAAACATTTGGGGTTTTTTTTTTGGTTGGTTGTTGTTTGGGAGGGTTTGGGTTGGTGGTGGGGTTTTTGATTGTTTTTTTGTTTTGGTGGTGTTTGATTTTGGTTTGGGATGCTTTTTTGTCTTGTTTGTTTGGCTTTTGTTCTATATTGCACATGTGTTTTCCTTACGAACTTCATCAGGTGCAGTGAGCTTATTCTAGCTGTCAAGTGACTTACTTACACATTAACCCAGTAATCAGACTGAATTATTTCTACTGACTTCCATAGCCTGGAATTAAAAAAAAAGTGGATTCACAGTATAAGGTGAATAGAGGGGAATGAGAAGTGAGAAGTACCAATAGAGCCAGGCCATTTGAAACAATACCTGCCCTTCCCCACATACTTTGATTAATCTTACATATGCTTGTTGCAAGCCTTACTTTTAAACCAGTGTCACCTGTACCTTTGAAATACATTAAAACTGAAATGCATACCAGCCAACACTGATCTGCCTTTGCAGTCATGTTTGGATTCAGGGTCTTTTAACACACTTGATTTCTTCCCCAGGTGCAGCGGCTGCTGCAGTGATGTCCAGTTCTAAAGTAACTACAGTCCTGAGACCAGCTTCACAGTTGCCAAATGCAGCTACAGCTCAGCCAGCAGTTCAGCACATCATTCACCAGCCAATCCAGGCAGGTAGCAGCCAGGCAGCTCTGCAGAGCAGCGCCCACCAGCTCCAAATCCTTCCTGGTCATATATAAGCTGCAATTATGTATTTACTGACTTGAGGCTACTCTTGGCTCTCTTCCAGTTCTTGGGTGCAAGTAGTGAAATTGTTGTACTGCTCCTGTGGTTTTATTTCCTTTATAAACTTGGTGCTAGAAATTGGTTTTTTTCTTACTGACTCCAAAGTGCTTAGAGACTGGGGAGAGGATTTAGTTCAAATACACTCAAGTTTTAAGCTCTGAGAGGTCTGGTGTAATATTCTTGTGTTAAGTTCCTCAGAATGTGTGTTGATGTAGACTCTTAAAATCTCCTTTTATTGTGCTTCTGGAGATACCAATACAATCTCCCTGTAGTAGTGCTGGTGTTCAGTGTTGAGAGGTTAAATAACTTTGCATTTTCAGTTAGGATCCTGATGTAATTGGATCAGGGTTTCTTTTTACTCTGAAGGGAACTGACCTTTGGCTCTTTCGTAAAGACCTTGAGTGGGATCATGAAAATAAGGAGAGATCTCCTTAGGAGGCTGCAGGCTGATGTGAAAAGTCTGGAAATGCCTCAGAATGCCAAAACTTAGTGATAAGATGTAGGAAAACCAGTTTTAGCTGAGTAGTTCCTAGTTATGCTCTGAACGTTCCTTCTCTGAATGTGTCTCTCTTTGATTTGTTTGTACAGTCTCGTCCTCCCGTGACAACTTCAAGTGCTATTCCTCCAGCTGTGGTGGCAACTGTCTCAGCCACAAGAGCTCAGTCCCCTGTTATAACTACAACAGCAGCACATGCTACAGAGTCAACCCTCAGGTAAAAACACTGATATTGAGAGTGCTCTGATGTCCCAGAGGCTGCAGGAAGGGAAAACATTCTTATGCAGAGCTGATCATTCCACATCTAGAGGGCTGTGTTTTAAAAATATAGCAGTGCTTGCACCATGCAAATGCTTCCAGTTCTGGGAATAAAAATTCCTCTGCAGGTGAACTTCAGAGTTCAGTGTTGGTGTGTTCTGAGAAGGAGTGACCTTAAATGAATCTATTTGGAAGTCCTGCTGAATTTCTGTTGCAGGAGATTGTGGCTAGTTGGCCCATCATTTTTAATGAAGACAGGGTGGAAAATGACATGTGAACGTTGAAAAGCATCCCTGACAAAGCTGCTTCTGTGAGCCAGCAGGAGTTATTGATAAATCTGCCCTTCTAGTTGGTGAAAGGCCTGGAACACAAACCCTATGAGGAGAGGCTGAGGGAGCTGAGGTTGTTTAGCTTGGAGAAGAGGACGCTCAGAGCAGACCTCATTGCTGTCTACAACTACCTGAAGGGAGGTTGTAGCCAGGTGGGGGTTGGTCTCTTCTCCCAGACAACCAGCAACAGAACAAGGGGACACAGCCTCAACTTGTGCCAGGGAAGGTTCAGGCTGGATGTTAGGAGGAAGTTGTTGCCAGAGAGAGTGATTGGCATTGGAATGGGCTGCCCAGGGAGGTGGTGGAGTCACCATCCCTGGAGGTGTTCAAGAAAAGCCTGGATGAGGCACTTAGTGCCATGGTCTAGTTGACTGGCTAGGGCTGGGTGCTAGGTTGGACTGGCTGATCTTGGAGGTCTCTTCCAACCTGGCTGATTCTATGATTCTAGTTGGGTATGTAGGATAGATGAGGACAGAGCAGTGTAGTTCAGATTTCTTTTGCTGCTTTACTGCGTACTTGATAGCAGTGCTGCATGTCCCTGCATTTTACCTTCTATTTAGCAGCCACGTGGTTATCTCCATGATGATTTCTCTTTCCCTGCAGTCGACCCACCCTGTCTATCCAGCAGCACCCTCCTTCTGCAGCTATTAGTATCCAGCGGCCTGCACAGCCCAGGGACACAGCGACTCGGATTACACTGCCCTCTCACCCAGCCATAGGAGCACAGAAGCCACAGCTCCACACCATGGCTCAGGTAAACTGCAAAAAGCAATAACCCTCTTGCTTCTTATGGCCATCTGTTTATCTCTTGAGGGCTAAGATTTGGGAAAAGAGTTAGTGTTAGGTTAGAAATTCGTTTTCTTGAGTCAGTATGACAGGATTGCAGACTAAATATATGTTTGTAATGTACTAAAATATATGTAAAAATACAAATGTACTAAAATACATGTTTGCAACGTACTAATCTTTACTTAAAGGTTTTCTTTTGCTTTGATAGAAAACTATCTTCAGTACTGGTACTCCAGTGGCAGCAGCAACGGTGGCACCTATTTTGGCAACGAATACCATTGCTTCAGCAACCACAGCTGGTGAGTGTTCATAATGCTGTTGTAGGGGGTGGGTTTTGTTCTTGCTTTTTGCTGGGTTTCCCCCTTAAAGATGGAACAGAATTACTGTTGAGGAATTTTTTATGGTGAAGACTGCATTTGGAAGTGCATGAGAAGACTCATGTAGTGGACTCTTTAGAGAGGTTGTTTAGGTTGGGGGTTTTGGCTCTGTAGGAAGATCTACTATGTTTGGTTTTCTTTTTCCTTTAGGTTCTGTGTCTCACACCCAAGCGCCTACAAGTACCATTGTCACCATGACAATGCCCTCCCATTCTTCCCATGCTACAGCTGTCACAACCTCAAACATCCCAGTTGGTAAGTGATTTCAGTTTTAAAAAGAGTGTGTGATGCTTTGATTCTTTTGTTTATGCTAACAATATTTGTGCATGTTGACAAATTAAGGAGAGGAAGAAAATCGGTTCAGGCTGAAAGAATAGAATAGAATAGAACCAATCAGGTTGGAAGAGACCTCCAAGATCATCCAGTCCAGCCTAGCACCCAGCCCTAGCCAATCAACCAGACCATGGCACTAAGTGCCTCATCCAGGCTTTTCCTGAACACCCCCAGGGACGGTGACTCCACCACCTCCCTGGGCAGCCCATTCCAATGCCAATCACTCTCTCTGTGAAGAACTTCCTCCTGACATCCAGCCTATACTTCCCCTTGGCACAAGTTGAGGCTGTGTCCCCTTGTTCTGTTGCTGGTTGCCTGGCAGAAGAGACCAACCCCCACCTGGCTACAGGTAGTTGTAGACAGCAATGAGGTCTGCTCTGAGCGTCCTCTTCTCCAGGCTAAACAACCTCAGCTCCCTCAGCCTCTCCTCATAGGGCTTGTGTTCCAGGCCCCTCACCAGTTCACAGGTCTGCATGACTTTTTTTAATACCAGGAATAGGTGTTCTAGGAATAAGTAATAAAATGGCTCAGTAACTTAATTTTTGGACAAATATGAGCCTTTTGTCATTTCAGATCTGTGGCTAGAAATGGTAACTGCTTAACGATAGAATGGCTTTCATTAGTTGATTTTATAAGCTTCTTCCTGTGCTTCTTGAGGTATAGTCTTGTTTGGTTTGATTAGTGTGTGCATTTGGAGGTAAAACACTGCAGTCTGATGGTAGGGAACTTTATTTGCCTAGATGTGGAATGTGCTTGAGCTATTTCCTGCAGAACTGTACACATTTATCTTAACTTTCCTACTGCTCTCCTTGTCTTGAAGTCTTGTAATTTCATTCACTCCCATACATTTCCAAGGAACAAAGTTGTGTCTCCATATGTTGATGTTTCCTGTAAAGCTTTTGTAGATGTTTTCTTAGCCTCTGTGCATACTTGTCTGCTTTGATCCTATTTCCATTGATGTCTGTCAAATTTTGTTTTGCAAACTGGGATAAGTTCTCGACAGCAGAAAGGATTGGGCTGATCTTGGGGGAAAAAAAAGCCCTAAAAAAAAAAATCGTGAGCACTGGAGTAATTTACTCTGGTAGCAAGTATAATTTCTATATACATTTATAACATCCATCACTTAGGTGTATAAACAGATGAAAAATGCTTTGTTTGCCTTGTTCTTCCTGACTTTTGAGGAAACCTATCATCTCTGCAGATAGGAAATCACCTGGGGATGAGCTGGCTTTGTTTGGCCTAAGGGGGAAGGGAGTGGTATTGGTGTTTTTGCCAGAATTCCTCTTGCTTTTGCAGTGATTAGCAACTGTTCCTTTGACTGTCAGTTGATGACACATTTGTCTTTGTGCAGCGAAAGTGGTTCCTCAGCAAATCACGCATACTTCTCCCCGCATCCAGTCTGACTACACAGCAGAGAGGAGTAATCTCATACCCCTCTCCAGTCACCGGGCATCTCCCAACCCAGTAGCAATGGAAACCAGAAATGACAACAGGTGAGGAAATAGCAGCTCTGTGAATGAGACTGTGAGAGGAGTTTGAGTGATGGACTGGAAATCCTGTGGTTTGAAAGCTGGAGGAGGGGTTGGGGAATTGGTGGTTTTGAATTAATCGCAGTAGTTGAGACACTTGATGAGATTGCAAAACTCAGCAGTGGCCCCAAGGCAGGGATTGAAGATGAACTGCTGAACTGATGTGTGTAATACTTGCTCTCTTTGATACCTGTAGGCAGTCAGTGCCTGTCCAGTTCCAGTATTTCTTACCAACATATCCACCCTCTGCCTATCCTTTGACTGCACACACCTATACTCCCATCACCAGCTCCGTGTCCACCATTCGCCAGTATCCAGGTAAGAACAGCTTTGGGGCAACCTGTTTGACACTTCCTGCAGTTGTCAGCTTATGTATGAGCCTCAGTGATGGGAGAAGCTGAGAGGGTTTTGTGCTTGATTCTGACAGTTGCTCACAAGAGCTCTTCGATGGCTTGTTGCCTGAGAGGAAGGCTTGTGCACAAGGAGTATTGTACTACTTCTGCAGCCTACTAAATACAAGCTATTAACAGGCTTTTTTCTCAAAAGTTCCACATTTGATATCCAGGGGTTTGAATCTCTCTAAGGACTTTTTGACTTTACAAATCAGAACTATTCAACTCCTCCAAACCAGCAGCCTTGCTCATCTTCATTCTCCGATGTTTTGCCAATTCCCCTTTATTTTCTTTGCCTGTGAGTGTACAGTTTGGGAGAGAAAGCTGAGCCCAAAATGTTGAAAATAAGCTGCATTCCACACTTCTGCCTTAGTGTTTGATTTAGAAGAATGGAGCAATTCACATTTGAAATGTTGCAGGAATATGTAGGTAGTAAAAAAGTGTTTAATGTGACTCCAAGTACTCAACTCAAACTTAGGTCATTTTGTAACAGGAGTTGGAGTATTTTTATGTTACTAAGTGCTGGAGGACTGTTCTCTGTAGTGTGATCATGGCCAAAATAGTAGGAATGTGCATGGTTTGGATTTTCATGGAATACCTGTGTCTGCTGGAGGTATGCTACCCTGGAGCATTGCAGAGGGACTTTGGAAGGACTAAGAGGTGGCAAAGCCTGTTTGTTGAGTGAGAAAGTACACTTAGGGAATTCATGAGTTACTGGGGCCTCCTCTTTCTGTCACTGAAATTCCAGTGGAGAGTTGCTAGTCTTGATCATAAGTCAGTGTCAGGATTTGAGGTGGGCTTCAGGGTGATTAAATGACTCACAAAAGGATGTATGAGCTTTTTTACCTTCCTGCACTCTGGCTGAAGGTTTTCAAGGACAAGGTGCAGTTGAGTGCTGGCACTCAGTGTTGGCAGCTGCAGTTACAGATCCCTGATAGGACGTGACTGGAGTTCCAATTCTGGCAGCATGCCAGGGTGATACTAGGCTAATGCTATTTTTTCAAGAAGCAGATGTAGATTCCTCAGCAGGACCTCACTGACAGAGACATTTTGTTTGTTAAATTGTTTTGAAGCATCAGATGAAGGTGCTAATGATGTCAGTAAGTGGTGACAACTTAAAGCAGAAGATTTGAAGCCTAACAAGATGAAGGGGGCCTCTGAGGGCATCAGAATGGACACATGCCTCTGCTGGGCACAGCCACACGAAAGCTTTGGTATAAAGCACAGAGGTGGATTTTAAGAAGGTCACTGAGTTGGGGAAAGTTAATGCAGAGCTTTTAGGTAGAGTGTTAGCTTTGGCTTTCCAACTGCTGGTTGTGTTTCATAGTGTCTTCCAAAAGGATTTTGTTGGATAGAAAGTTCTGCAATGGGAGTGCCTCACATAAGGTGTTCCATGAAGAGAATTAATGTCCCTTACTTTATACTGAAGCCATTTTCAGAGACCTGGTCACAGATGTCAGGTTTCTGACGGATGTTTTTAGACTGTCTTGTCAGCACAAGAGCTTGATCGAACTGCTGTGACAATGACTGTCTGGGGTTAGAATTAAATCCCCAGAGACAATAATAATTTGATAGAATAACCCACCAAATAAGTCAGTCTCACTCAATTTGGAAGTTAAAAAAGGAAAACCAGTTTAACAATAACTTAAAAAGGGTATCAAAGGTAGGGAGGTTACAAAGGGTGTAGGGAAGGGAGGATAACAAATACAAAAAAGGTATGATTACAACCCGAGTTTGTGATGGTGATGATGCTGATGGCCACGTGTGTGTGGGGAGATGCAGTGTCCAAAGAGCAGCTGGAGTCCCAAGAGCGCAGTCCCAAGAAGGGAGAGAACAGGAAGTCCCCCTGCTTTTAAGGGACAGGAAGGGGGAGTGGGCTAACCCTCACCTGGGGGTGTCCAGACCCACCCCTGAGGAGGGGTCAGGACCCCCTGAGGTCAGGTTTCAAGTTCAGGGACACTCCTCCTGGAGTGTTAACCGTATACAATGACAAAACCAGCTTGTTCTGCGGTGAGAAGCCTCTCTATTGTTAGCAAGCAAGTTCATTGTTGGCAAGTTTGCACTTGCTGTCTGTGTGTGGCTGCAGAAGTGGTGGTACTGTTGTGTAAAGGCTGGACATCAGGAGATCCAGGATCTGCAGGTAGTCTAGCATCATTGCTTAGTGTGCTGGCAGAAGCATAGTACGCTGTGCAGCGGATCTGGAAAGATGGAATCATAGTTGCTTAGAGCTGTAAATTCAAATAAACTAAGTGAACTTCTTAGAGCAGGTGCTTCATTGGCAGCAGAAGTATTTCTGCCACAGAAATACTTCATGTTTGTTTGGGCTGTGGGATCCAGGCTGTAATTGCAAGTCCTGTTCTGAGTCAGATAAGATTGTGTTCAACTCCAGAACAGTTTGTCCACTTACACTAAGAGAAGCTTTTTTCATGATTTTTATGTGTCTGGGAAAAGGAGATAAGGAAGGTAGCTCTGTTTTAAGCTACTTATGCTTGAATCTCTGCATTTGCTGCTTGGTTTTGTACAGTCAAAGGTTTGGGGAGTTTTACTTGATGTAATGATAAACACTGTGGAAAGAGAATTAATAAGTGGCTTAGGATTCTGATTTTTTTTTTTTTATGACATTTTGGAGTTTTTATTAAGCAAGGAATATGCCAAGTGTTGGTACTTAGAAGCATTGTGAGTAGTGGATAGTCAACTGAAATGGTACAGAGCTTTCTGAGACTGGAATCTGTGTACAAATATGGAGTCTTGAGTCTACTTAAAAGTAGAGGTAAATTTGATCTATTCTCTATTGCTGCAGTTTGAAAAAGGAAATGGAATGGAAATCAGCAGTAATGTTTAATTCTTCAGGCAGACAGTATGGCCTCTCCGCTCTCAAATTCACTGCAGCAGCAAGCAGCCTGGCAAATTAATTTTTCAAAGCAAAACAGTCTTTGAAATGTAGTATCTGAGTGAGAGGTGCTAGGAGAACTGAAGTGATCCATGAGGCAGGTGTGATGAGGTGTTCGTGTTCTTCTCCCAGTTTCAGCCCAGGCACCCAACTCAGCCATCACAGCTCAGACTGGCGTTGGAGTTGCCTCCACTGTCCACCTCAATCCCATGCAGCTGATGACTGTTGATGCATCCCATGCCCGTCACATCCAGGGCATCCAGCCAGCACCAATCAGCGCCCAGGGGATCCAGCCAGCACCAATCAGCGCCCAGGGTATTCAGCCAGCACCCATTGGGACGCAAGGACTCCACCCTGCTGCACCAATTGGCACGCAGGGACTACAACCGGCACCAATCAGCGCTCAGCAGCCACAGGCTGACACCAAGACTTCAGGTAAGAGCAACCAGCGAAGTCCATCCTTTGGACCCAATGAGAGCAACAGAACTTCTGTCCCACTAATCTGGCTTGCTTGCTTTCTTTGGCTCATGGTCTTGGTATAGTCTCCAGTGCAGTAGTGGACCCTAGATACATTCACGTGCATATTCTCCCAGCAAATATTTTCTGCTGTGCTGGGTGGAGTGTGTGGGTAGTCTGGAATAGGTTACTTCAGTGGAAAAAAGAAATGGTAATGCCTGAGCTTAAACAGTCCTCTTCAGTAAGGCCTTGTGGGAAGAGTCACATACAAGTAATTCACGTTCTCAAAACTCTTCCGGCTACACATCAGAGCACAGTAGCAATGTAAACGCAGCCAGGTACCTTCCACCTGATCTGACTATGATAGAAGTCATATTTTGCGGGTGGCAGGCCGCCGGGGAGGCCGAGAATCGATCGGGGTACTGACGAGGACTCAGTTAGCTGCCAGCAGCCTTATGGTCAGTGCAGTGCAGTACTGTTTTGTTCAGGAAGTGCAACAGCTTATATACCCCTTTAGCAGAGGTGTGCACAACTAGCTAAGGTTTACATAAGTGGAAGGTACAGATTGGTTCAGAGTTATAAACAAGGTATGGATAGGTCAGTCAATCCCTGGTGTCCACCCCATGGGACGGCAAGCTCAGCCCCCTGCAGGTGTGCGTGGGGTGCTCATTGTTTGCAGCTTACTGTCCTGGGACCCAGACAGCCCAAGGACAGTTCGCAGCATGAGCTCTGATGTTTACAGCTCATGCCCTGCCTAGGGAGAGTGTTCTCCCACAATCTTTTGTTAAGAATCACTGGTCAGTTGAAACCTCAACAATTTCCTTAAGAAATGGGAGATAGCAACCAAGATAATGTGTTGTTGCAAGGCTGTCAGACGTACTGCGTGGTGGCTTCCTGGTTGGCTAAGTGCTCTGGTCAGTTAGTTGGCCAAGCAAGCCTTGGCAGAAGGTCAGAACATAAACACAGCCTATGGTACTAACTTACACGTAGAATCATAGAATCATAGAATGGTTTAGGTTGGAAGGGACCTCAAGGATCATCCAGCTCCAACCCCCTGCCATAGGCAGGGACACCTCCCACTAGAGCAGCTTGCTCAAGGCCTCATCCAGCCTGACCTTAAACACTTCCAGGGAGGAAGCATCCACAACCTCCCTGGGCAACCCGTTCCAGTGCCTTACCACCCTCACTGTAAAGAACTTCCTCCTAACATCCAGTCTAAATCTCCCCTCCTCCAGCTTAAACCCATTCCCCCTCGTCCTAACATTACTAGACCGTGTAAATAGTCCCTCCCCAGCTTTCCTGTAGGCTCCCTTCAAATACTGGAAAGCCACTATAAGGTCTCCTCGAAGCCTTCTCCTTTCCAGGCTGCAGAGCCCCAACTCTCTCAGCCTGTCCTCATAGCAGAGGTGCTCCAGCCCTCTGATCATGGCACGTATTGCTGTGCAGACTTGACCAGGAGTGTTGCTCTGTTGACCCATTTGTGTTGGTGATTTCTGTGTTTGCCATTTCTTCTGGAAAAGATTATTTCCCTAGCAGCAGTTGTTAGGCAGGAGGTAGTTTCCATCTTCCCTGCAGGAGCGTCAGTGATCAGATTGCTTGTGGCAAGGTATTGCTTACAAAATAGCCTGAAACCACTGCAGTTAAAGACTGAGGGAGTCAGGAGCATGGACACCATGTGCTCTGCAAATACTTGCCTTGTCATCAAGTTTCCTCAAGTAATTGCTGCTTTTTCCCTCTCTCTTTCTGTTCTTCTCTCTGCTGTGTCAATGTCCATCCCTCCCAGCAGTAGTCTTGGCAGATGGAGCCACCATTGTAGCCAATCCTATTAGCAACACATTCAACACGGCTTCTGCAGCAACCACAGTTGTGCAAACCCATAGCCAGAGTGCCAGTGCCAGTGCACCAGCCCAAGGCTCTTCCCCACGCCCAAGCATCCTCCGAAAGAAGCCAGCCACAGATGGGTAAGTAGAATTGAAGGTGACATGTGAATGACCCTCCTGTGTGGTCTAGCCTGACTAAAGGGAATCATTGCAGTGGAGATAAGAAAAGTTCTAGCAGGTTATTCAGTCAGCAGTGGTTATGAGTAACCTGCTGATCTGTAAAATGTGCTGCTTTTCCTCCCCTAGGGTAGGGTTTAGTTTTCTCTTGATATCAGTAATAAAATGAGGAGGGGGACAGTGTGTGTCCTAGCTTTTGAAAGTGACCTTTTGAGGGAAAGTGGATTTGAGGCTTTCTTGCTTAATTTAATAAAAACAGAGTTCATCATCTACTAAAATTTGAATTCTGTGCTTTGTCTTTAGTTCTTTTCTTGGAAGAATATATGGATGAGTAGAAAGGATAGGATTAGTACCCTGCTGTGAAATCTGATTAGGAAAAGAGGGAGGGAGTAACTTAAACTCTTAAAATATTTTGTGTCATCTGTCTAATTTTAAATGCCTGAATAAAGAAGCAAGAGACAGCTTTGGAATTAACAATGCATTTCCTCCCAGTAACAATGGAAAACATTTGGAACTGATGTATCCTATGAGACTAAAATTGCCTATTTTCTTATTTGGGTGGAAACTTTTTTTAAGGCAGAGGAACTGTAGCCTGTAAAACTGAAACAGAAATTAAGGAAGCAGAGGTAGATCACTAAAGAATGTTTCTCTTTGAGACGTTGATTGTTCTGGACAACAGTCTGACTTGCAGCCCCACAGGAGACTGACTGGTGTCTAAAATACTTCCCTGTATTCAGCCCTGTGCTGCCTAACATCCACCTTCAGGGCCTGAGGTCTTGGAGTCAGGCTTTAGAATCACAGAATCAACCAGGTTGAAAGAGACCTCCAAGCTCGTCCAGTCCAACCTAGCACCCAGCCTTATCCAGTCAACTAGACCATGGCACTAAGCGCCTCATCCAGGCTTTGCTTGAACACCTTTGACACAGTCTAGTCCAGCTAAACAAAGCAGATTCCTGTCTGGGCACTGTTTAGTTCCAGATGATTTCCTCAGTCTTGAAATAGCAGCAGAGGCCAGTGGCATGGCTCCCTTTGTCTATTGTTGGAGCCTGGCAGTCTCAGCAAGATGCTGTGACTGGCAGGGTGAAAGTAAAGCCAGCATTCACAGAGGAACTCTAAAAGGGGTCAGACTAGGCCAGAGCAACTATATTTTTTTTGTCTGCAGAGAAAATCTAACATCTGATTTGAGAAGTAAAAGGAGACTCTCGCAAATCAGTTGTGCAAAGACAGTGCAAAGATGCGGCTGTAACTCCTGTCCTGGTTTGGGCCAGAGAGGCTTGATTCCCTTGCTCTCAGTGGTGTTTCTCTCTGCATCAGGGAGGTGGGAATCTGAGATCTCTGTCTCTTACAGGCTGGCAGTCCGGAAAAGCTTAATTCCACCTCAGCCACCTGAAGTAGCAAGCACACGTGTTGAGAGCACCATGCGGAGCACATCTGGATCACCAAGGCCTGCTGGGTAAGGCTTTAGGAACCAGCCAACTGCATCATCGTAGCTTCATGGTGTCTATTTGAATTTTATATTCTTTGGCTACTGGAGCATTTTCCTTTCTTTTGGGAAATTTCATCTATTTTAAACTTGTCAGTGTGACAACTTTGAACACTTGACTAGTTCTGCTGTTGGAAAGCTGAGGTCTTTTTGAAGACGTGGTTAGAGAAACAAAAAGCTCTGCTCTTGGAAAGGATGAAGCTCAAGTGGGGTCTTTTTTCTATAGTGCTTGGAAATGAATGCTGAAGAAAAGTAAATGGAGCTTCTACTCTGCTTCAGTGGAGTTCAGTGGTTTGCAGTTTATTTTACAACGGTTAGTTGCAGTGGGAGCTCCTGCAGGACAGCTTTGGGTAAAAGTTACTCTTGTCTGCACTGTGGAATTGTCTCGATCCTTGCACAAGTATTTTGAAGTTATCTGCAATTTGTCATGGGATTTGCTTGCTACAGTGAGTGGAAGAAAACAACACATGTAATAAATACAAAGGATTAGAAAGAGAGTGGAGGAGGAAGTGTAACTGTGATGACATGTTGCTGAGCCAGGTGTTACTTGCGGGTGCGGCAAGTACTGGACCGTCTGAATCCATGTTGTGCTAGGTGGCCATGACTGAGGTGCAGTCAACTTTAGCTTCTTTTGCTTGTTTTTATGTTACAGGGCCAAGCCAAAACCTGAAATCCACGTGTCCATGGCCACTCCGGTCACTGTGTCTATGGAAGCAGTGCCTAGCCAAGGCGCCGAGCAGCCCACCGTTGCAGTCCCCCCTACCTCCCAGCAGCCCCCCTCTGCCATTCCAACAATCATTGCAGCAGCCAGTCCCACCTCGCAGCCTGCAGCAGCACTGTCCACCATTCCAGGAGCTGTCCCAGCTGCTCCACCGACCTCTACCACAGTTGTGGCAGCACCTGCTCCTCCATCAACCATGAGTGGTACTCTGTCAGCAGTGCTGGGTCCTGCGGTACCAGAGATAAAAATCAAGGAGGAAGTGGAGCCTATGGACATAATGCGACCAGTATCTGGTAGGTAGTTATTAATTGTCAGGCTGTTGCTTTTTTGTTGAGACACACTGGAGACATTAGGAGGATTTCAACTTATTTCATTCTGAAAATGAAATTGCATCTCTTTTGTGGTGGAACAGAGCATCAGTCAAAGGGTTCCCACATGCTTCGTTAAGTTCCCCTCTCCTCTGCCCTAATGTAGCCACATATGGTGTACTGAGTTCAGTTCTGATCTCTCCAGTTCAAGAGAGACAGAGAACTACTGGAAAGAGTCCAAGAGAGGACCACAAAGACAATTAGGGGACTGGAGAGCATCTCTCTCACAAGGAGAGGCTGAGAGACCTGGTTTTTTTACCTTGGAGTAGAGCAGACTGAGGGTGATCTTACCAATGCTGATCAGTAGCTAAAGGGTAGAGGTCAAGGGGATGGGGCTGGGCACTTTACATTTGGGTGCAGTGACAGGACAACAGTCAGCAGGTACAGGTTAGAATACAGGAAGTTCCATCTAAGTCATGAGGAAAAACTTCTGTCTTTTGAGGGTGCCAGAGCACTGGACCAGGCTGCCCTGAGAGGTGGAGTGTGCTCTGGAGACTTCAAAATCCTGTTGGGGTGTGTTCATCTGTTACCTGCACTAGGTGACTCTGCTTTAGCAAGGGGGTGGGACTAGATCTCCAGAGGTCTCTTCTGACCTCCACCATTTTGTGATTCTGCGGTTCTTTGCCTTCTTCCTAACCTCTCATGATCATGACTGCTTTGTTCCCGTTCAAATGATCCAACTCCAGAGAGTCTGTGAATTCCTTGCTTAAAACACACACGCTTAGGAGCACCACCAATATGTGATGAGTGAGTTCAGTTAATTCACAAATCCCAAGGTTCAGGTCCAGTGGCTTTTCTTGTATGTGAAGAGTTAGTGACCAGAGCAGGACTTGATAGGACCCTCTTGTCATGGCTGTTCTATGATCAATAAAATCCATATGCTTAAGGATCTCAAGTGCTATACAGTGGCAACATGATCGGAATGTATCCTACATGCTTGCACATGCAGCCCAGACAGCCAACCGAGTGCTGAGCTGCATCAAGAGCAGTGTGGCCAGCAGGGCAAGGGAGGGGATTCTCCCCCTTTACTCTGCTCTCGTCAGACCCCACCTGGAGTCCTGTGTGCAGTTCTGGAGCCCCCAGCACAAGAAGGACATGGAACTGCTGGAGCGGGTCCAAAGGAGAGCCACGAAGATGCTCAGAGGGCTGCAGCAGCTCTGCTATGAGGACAGGCTGAGAGAGTTGGGGCTCTTCAGCCTGGAGAGGAGAAGGCTTCGAGGAGACCTTATAGTGGCTTTCCAGTATTTGAAGGGAGCCTACAGGAAAGCTGGGGAGGGACTATTTACACGGTCTAGTAATGTCAGGACGAGGGGGAATGGGTTTAAGCTGGAAGAGGGGAGATTTAGACTGGATGTTAAGAGGAAGTTCTTTACAGTGAGGGTGGTAAGACACTGGAACGGGTTGTCCAGGGAGGTTGTGGATGCTTCCTCGCTGGAGGTGTTTAAGGCCAGGCTGGATGAGGCCTTGAGCAAGCTGCTCTAGTGGGAGGTGTCCCTGCCTATGGCAGGGGGTTGGAGCTGGATGATCCTTGAGGTCCCTTCCAACCTAAACCATTCTATGATTCTATGATTCTACATTCAGGAGGGTCAGAGTTATGGTTTAGTTACTGGTTTTATCACTTTAAAGCTGTTACGTTGTCCTATGATGGAAGGAGCTACTTGCTACAGGTACCTCTGGACCACAGGCAGGTAGCATTTGGCTCTTCAGGGTCCTTTGTCTCTGGCTGGTAATTGTGGGTATGCCAAACTGGTAAGAGATTCTATCCTAGGTATTTTGTGCTGTGGCCTTAGGGTTGATTGAGCTTTTCCCATGGCACATGAAGGAGTGTTCTTAAAGCTATCTCCCACTCTGCTGCCTGACTTCAGAGGTGTGCTGATCACTGCAGCAGCCTGATGATGAGGAGCTGTTGGCATGGCCATACAGGTGAACTCTGGCAAGGAGAGCACTCGGTTCGGGCTGAATTGCATGACTCTACTTGCACTACAAGAGGAAAGGGACTTGCTTGTTGATGACTGTGATCCATGCTGGCATACACACAAAGACCCCTTTTTTTCACAGCAGCACAAAACAGATGTTTAAGTACAGACTTCTTTTTGTAACATTAACATAAGCTTTTAAATATGAAGGAACTGCAGGACAGTTGTCTCTGCTCTCATTCTTTATGCTTTTGCATATGAGACACTGGATATCTTAGCATCTAGCCTTGTCCTAGCAATTACTGCTGGCTTAATATCTGGCCTTCTGCACATGGAACAGAAGCGCTACATGTGGAGCTTCACGTTACTCACAATGTGCTGAAAGAGGAACTGCTGTTGGAGATAATATTCAAACAGATTGTTACCTTTCTGCTGCTGATGGTTTGGGTTCTTCTCCTTTTGTCTTCCTCTCAGCAGTCCCTCCTTTGACTACAAGTACAGTGTCTCCATCTTTGGCATTGCTGGCCAACAACCTTTCAATGCCTCCAAGTGATTTGCCACCTGGTGCCTCCCCAAGGAAGAAACCCCGTAAGCAGCAGCATGTCATCTCCACAGAAGAAGGAGACATGATGGAAACAAACAGCACTGATGATGAGAAATCCACTGCCAAAAGCTTGCTGGTGAAGGCAGAGAAGCGAAAGTCTCCTCCAAAGGAGTACATAGGTAAAGGTATCTCTATCTTCTTTCCTGATCAAGTGTCTATGTTTTCCATTTGTTTCTCAGAGAAGGTGCTCTGTCATTCTGCTTCCTGAGCAGAAGCAATGCAGTATCCATTCCTCAGCACTATCTATAGCACACATAGTGAGAGAGTGTAGATTTATACTCCTTACCACTATATATAGAGCCATGTGCGGGGAGAATGACCTTTCTCAGCACAGAGTATCACGTTGTATGAGGTGGTGCTCACTGTTCTGCTGGAATTACTGTGTCATGCTGATCTCCTGCTTTCACCTGCTTCCTGATAATCACACCGTTCTCCCCGGATCCTTTTGCAGATGAGGAAGGTGTAAGATACGTCCCCGTGCGCCCCAGGCCGCCTATCACGCTGCTGCGCCATTACCGCAACCCTTGGAAAGCTGCTTACCACCACTTCCAGAGATACAGCGATGTCCGAGTGAAAGAGTCAGTCTGCTGCTCCTGCCTTGGCAGTTCTCTTCCTCGGGATGAACCACTCCAGCGTGCCTGCATGACACAGAATGCTTAGCAGCATTCTTGGCTGGCTGGTGTTGATAAAACAAATCTCACAGAAAAGCTTTGATAGCAGTTTGGAAAATGAGGGCTGATAAGTGAGCTAACTGGCTAGATAAGTGACTTCAGTTGGCTAGATGTTGCCTAAGTTTCTTGCGCTCTCAGGATGGAAGAGGAAAGGGAAGGATGCTACAGAGAGTTAGCTGTAGTTTTGTCAGAGAGAAATCATATGTTTATTGGGCAATCTATTTATGTACAGTGACTAAAGAAAGCAATCCTGACCAACAGTGATTTGTTATGGTGATAGGCTTCAATTTGCGTTTCTGATCTTCTTACTCCCTTACAAACTTGCCAGTTTAATCAAAAACACTCTCAATTTAGTGGAACAAGGCTTGTCCACTTACAAACAGACCTCTAAAGACAACTTTTATTTTAAGATAAGCAAAGTAGAGAACAAATTTTCCTTTTTTTTTTTTAGGGTATTTAGTACTATCTTAGAATTTTAAAGCAGATTGGGTTTGCACCACTGTGTGAGTCAAGGAGTAAATGCGCATGTTGCTGGTAAAGGATAGGCCTTTACTTTGTCATGCAACCCAGTTGAAACACTGAGTTCTGCTACATTCTTTGGGGAGAGGGGAGGAAGGGGATGTAATTTAATTGTTCTGGAAATACAGATAACCTGTTGACAAGCGAAAGCAGCAGTGGGAGCCAACTGCTCATTTTAACTTCCTACGATGTGTGGAGAGCAGGATTAGAGTTAATGTTTCTGTTTGAGAAGAGAGGCCTGGTGACCTGCTGAAATTTGAGTAACATATTTTTGTGTTTCTTGGTGACAGAAGAGAAGAAGGCTATGCTACAGGAGATTGCCAGCCAGAAGGGTGTATCCTGTCGTGCACAAGGGTGGAAGGTCCATCTCTGTGCGGCACAGCTACTACAGCTGGTAGGTAAAGGGGGCTTGCTGGCCTCCTACAACGCAGGGGATCTCAGATTTGTGAGACAGAAGGCTGTTTTTACACACTCAGTACGTAGTTATCTGACATTGGGATACCATAGAGGAGCTGGTGTGTCATGCCCAAAGGGAGTGGGACATGCTTTCCCCTTTCTCAGGAATGTGGCTTAAGTGGCTTGGAAACTTAAGAGTGTTGATTTTGATCCAGACATAAGAGCTGATGTATTTTGTACAGATGATCAAAATTGGCAACTCCCTCCTGCTGATGCACAGGTCTGAAGAAGCGTCTGTTTGGGATGGTGCGGCTGATCTGAGGAGGCAGCACTGATCCACATTCCTGGATGCTTCTGTTTCAGGTTGGGGGTGAGGTAGGTGCTCTGCATTCTAGCACCAAACTCCCCAAAACCTCTGCATTCCTGGAATAGTATTGTGAGAAATAGGGGAAACAGTTCTGGTTAGGATCCATGTTTGTTCAGAAGTGGAGCAGCAATCCTGTAAGTGGGCCGTTAGTAAGAACTGATACTGCCACGCTCTAAGTCAGAGGCTCCATCTTCTGAATTACTAACATGAGCAGCTGAGAGGGGAACAGGTTACTGTATTCTCTGTGTAGCTTTCTTAATGTGGGCAAATGTTTCCTGGCCTGGCAGTGAACCTTCTCATGAAGTGCTATTGTCTTTTAGACAAACCTGGAGCACGACGTGTATGAGAGGCTGACTGCCCTGCAGGAGGGACTCATTCCAAAGAAGAAGGCAGCAACTGATGATGACTTGCATCGAATCAATGAACTGATCCAGGTAGGTTCCTGTGGCCTCTCAAGCCAGCAAAGCTGCTTTACCCTTAATTACAGCACCTTAGTACAGTCAGGGAGAGCTAAAGCTGGCTTACAAAAACCACATAGGTAGGCTGCCTGTGTTCCCAGTGGCGTCGGGAGAAGGTGCAGTGGTTGCTTAGGCTGTTAACGACAACGGTGTTTCATTTCAGGGGAATATGCAGAGGTGTAAACTTGTGATGGATCAAATCAACGAGGCTCGAGACTCCATGCTAAAGGTCTTGGATCACAAGGATCGTGTTTTGAAGCTTCTAAACAAGAATGGAACTGTCAAGAAAGTGTCCAAACTAAAGCGAAAGGAGAAGGTCTAAAGCCAGAATAACGACTCTGGAGAAACATACACATAGTTTGGGTTTACTTTTAAGCAGAGCATCTGAATAAAAAGGATGAGTTTAGAGAACAGATGGCAACAGATGGACATGTGAAACCTGATGACCTGAAGGGATTGTCACTGACCTGTCATAATGAACAAAGATTTCTCTCAGGCTCATCCCTTTTTAAAGTCTTTCCAGTCCCATTTATTTAACCCTCCTGATGTGTCAGTGCCTACTAATTGGAACTAGTGCTGCAATGCGTGGTGGACAGAGCTCTCCTCCTGCTCTGCAGCTTCTAGGGGTAAATGTGCCCGAGGTGTGTATATATACACCTGTAATGCAGGAGGCTTTGCTGAGGACGCTTAGGAGGCTGACCTACAGATATTGACCCAGACAGCAGCCATGCTTCAAAGCATTGAAAATGACACTGCTTTCAGTTATCCTGTTCAGTTCTTGTTCTTCTGACCTTCCAGTGTCTGAAGTAGCCTTCTTAAACCAGTGCCACTGCACTAGGAGATCTGCCACGTTCAGAATCTCTGGCTCAGAAGTCCTGGCTGTCAAGTTAAAAAAAAAAACTGGGGGGAGGGGAATCATTTCAAAGTGACTTTGTAGTGTCTCTGTGTGTGTGTGTGTGTGTGTGTGTGTGTGTCTGTGTTGGTACTCCAGATACTTGTTTTGAAGTACCTCTTGCAACAGAGGACTTCCTGTAGCTGGTGTAACATTAATTGTATGTACCACATACATCCTGAAAACATGAATAAAGGACTTGGAGGTTTTTGTATGCAAGTGGTTTGTATGCCTTTGTGCTAGTGAAACTTGTCATCCTCAAAACTCAGAAGGGGAAAGCCCTCCCTCTTTGGGGGAGAAGAAACTGCATTGTGGAAAGTAGCCTTTTGTGCTGCAGAGCAAAGGGTAACTGAACTTGAGTTTTAGCTCCTAAGGTTAAATGCACAGTGCACCCTTTCAGCACCTTTAGAAAGGTTGCTGAATCAGTTCATTTTTCGTCTCTTCAGCAGGAAGCTTAAGTTTCATGAATCAATTCTATTTTAAGAATGCTTCCCCCCCCACCACCTCCCACCTAGTTTAGGGCTGCTCTCTTGACTGTTTTTCAGAACTGAGTTCTTTCAGAAGTTAGATGAGGAAAATGGTATTTAATTCCTTATTTCTGATCTTTTAACTAGAGAAGTAAGCAGAATGTATATGTTCACACCATCCTTGTGTTTAACACATGCAAAAGCAACTTATTTCAGTTTCATCTGGATGGCAAGTCTCATGTTAGCTTGATTTTAAAATAAAAACACTTGTGTTGCAAGATACAATTCTAGTAGAATGATACTGGGACTTTGGTAACAAGGAAGTTTAAATTGTTTGCTAATTTCCTTGGCTAGAAGAAAGAAAACCTCAAAATACCCCTACATGTTTTTACAAGTCCGTGAGGAGCGTGCATGCCTGTCCAGGTGTATGTTGAAAGCCAAGACGCTGGCACAGGACAAAATGCAGAAGGTAAGATGTGAAAAGGTGGGAATCAGACTGGCACCACTTTGTATTTCCTGTGCTTCAGGACATATGCAAGTGCTGAAGTATTTGTCTGATGTTATGGTAATGGAACAGAGACACTGCCAACTCCCTTAGCTTCCTGAAGACTCTGCAAAAAGTTCTCTCTGCCTTTTGTAGGATCATTACATCATTGGCAAAGGGCTTTTGGATCAAATCCTAGGCCTGACTACCTAGGTGAGGTAGAGTCCTTCCCTACATTTCTTCCCAGATTAAGGACCGCAGAAGTTAAAAACAATTTTCTTTCTTCCATACTATCCAACCTGGTTGCTTCTATTCTCATCTCTTTCTCCTCTAGTGCCCTTTATTCATAAGCTGTCCTATTATCTGGACTAAAAGGGTCATGTGATTTCGTAACCTTACACTGGTGGTAACTGAAGTGTTGGCCTAGTGCTGTGGAAACCCTACAGATTCTGTAGGAGAAAGTAAGATCTGACACTCAACTGACTTTCTCCAAATGATGTTTTCCTGCCTCTTATTTATGCTTAGATCAGGAGTGGGTTACAGAAATGTCTTGAAGCACTGTATCAGTTTATTGATCTCCCAAGGATGAAGGCATGGTGTTCTTGTAGTGGGATCTGCAATAGCTGTTCTTCAGCTTTCCCAAGTGTTTTGCCTATGTCCTCAGAAGGAAATGAATAGCGTGTTTTGCTTCAGTGTTCCTCTATCCAATAACTTGCTGTAGACCAACAACTTCTACAGCCAGAACACCCTGACTTTTACAGTAGTCGCCCTCCCAGAGGCTTTACTCCCAACAGCCATCTGTGAGAGAAGTCTCTCTTTTGTGAGTGGGTACTGAGGCTCTCTTTTCACATGTCCTAAAGCTGTCACTGGAGTAGGTGCTTCTCTGCGCTATGTCTAATGAGTTGGGTCCAGGGGATGGAGGGATGGACTCGAGTGCCGCACCGGGGATAAGATGCGGTTAGTGATACCAGAACAAGTAGCTTGTGCTCTGCTGCAGTTGCCGCATGTGGTATCCTTGTGGTGCTACCAGAAACGTGTTTTACATCTCCAACTGAACCCTGCTCGGCAGCTAGCCTTATTTTTATCGCCGTCTTTGCAAACCGGAACCACAGGGACAAAAGCCGGTGCCAGGATGCCCAAATGGCACATTACTTTGGGTCTGCCCTTGCTCCCGTCTGTCCTCTCAGCCCGTCCGAAGGCATCCGCTGGAGGAGCCGTATCGGTAGGCATGTTCAAGTGGAGTACTCGGCTGAAATGATTTCCAGGCCTCTCTCCTCATCAGGAAGCTCCTACCGAACCTAGGCAGCCCTGGGACATGCTTCGCCTCAGCTCCCCCCGGCCCTGAGGTGGCGACGGGACCGAGCCTCCCGCCCAGAGAGCGCCCCCGCGCGGCCAGACGGACCAAGGCTCTAAGAGCAGGGAGGGAGGGAGGGAGAGAGGGCCCCCCGGGGAGGGTCTCCCTGCCCCGAGCGTTGCGTGCAATGGATATTTCCGTCCGCCCGCCCCTCCTCTCGATGGCGTCATAGCAGCTGCTGGCCAATAGGAAAGCGGCGCCCCCCCCCCGCGACGTGCGGGTGTCTCCCACCGCACCCCGGGTCCGCACGCAGCCGGGGGCGGGTGACCCCGCGCGCCACTGGCCCCTCCCGCCCCCGAGACTGTTTGTCCTCGCACGTGCGGCCCGTCATGTGACATGGAGGGAACCCCGCCCCGTGCGTCCTCCGACGGGGAGCGGAAGTCCCCTGTATCTATGGTCGCTATAAGGGAAAGTGTGTCCTCTCGTCTCTATGGTTGTGCTGGCACCGCGGGGCCGACGGGAGGCTGGCGGACTCTGTACATTTTTCCCTAATTACCTCACGAGCAGGGAGGAGGCTGCTGGGATAGCGGAGGACCTTCCCTCGGCCTCGCTGTAGTCCTCCAGCTCCCCTCGCTGCCCGGCGGCTCCGGGAAGCCCGGCTCCCGGCCCGTCCGCGGCGGGCCCTGCTCCCCTCACCTGGCCCGCCGGGCCTGCTTCTCTGGGGAGCCTCACTCAGGCCCATGGCTCCATGAGGCGAGAGAAGGAGGCGGTGGGGTAGCAGCGGCGGCGGCTGGGCTGAGGCGGAGGAGAAGCCGCGTCCGGCCCCGGACGGGTGCAGGAGGTGGGCGAGCCGGGATGGGGATGGTGGTGGAAGGCGCCGGTGTCCCGCCAGCCCCAGCGGCAGCTAAAGGGCTCAGCGGGGAGGTGCTGGGGGGGGGGGGAAGCTCCCGCTCCCTGGCGCCCCCTGGCGGCGGCGGTCCTGCCCCGCCAGGAGAGGGCGGGCTGCACTCCCCGGGGGAGCCGGGCCGAGGCGCGGGGGTCTGCGGGGTCTTTTTGGTGCCGCGTCTCTCGGAACGAGGTTGTCAGAAACCCTGGCAACGCCGCCGGAAAGTTTGTGTCCGGGTGCACGGGGCTTGTTTCACGCCGCGGCAGGACCGGGGGTAGGGGCAGTGGGGCCCAAGCGGCCCCACTGCGCTAGGGGACAGGGATGCGGGACTGCCCTGGCGCTGGGAGGTGGCTTTTCCGTTGTGCCGCGGGGCGGGCTTTCCGGATGGGTAGCGGCAGCTAGAGCCCGCTGGCGATCTGTGACCGCGGGTGGCACCCCCACTTCGCCGCCGGGGAGAGCAGCTGGGTGCTCTTGACGAGTGCCGCCACCGGGACGTTGTGCGGGATTCCGTCGGGCGCTCCGGGTCTAGCACCAAGTAGCGGACGGGGGCCCTTTGCAGAGTCAGTGTCTCGGCGGGTTGGGGTTTTCTGCGTTGTTCCTTGCAGAAGTTGCTCCCCTGGGCCGGAGGAGCTCGGAGGCGAGGGGCCGGAGAAGGCCTCCCGCGGCAGGGAAACGGTGCCCTTCGCTGAGCCGGGCAGGGATCGGTGCAACCGCCTTTGTTAGGCCCCTTCTGCCTGCTGCAGAGGTGGTTCGGTGGAGAAGACCTCTTTTCTGCCCCCTGCCACATCTGCAAGTTAAAATGACGAGTGGTGGTTTCAAATGCATAAATGCTTTTTCCCCTGAAATGCGGCGAGCCTCCAGTAATCACTTGGAGAAGGGCTCACCGACCCCAGCAGCTTCAGCGGCCCGCAGGAGATAAGTTTAATAAGAACTTGGAAAAAAAAACCCTACATGTTCACTTTGACGAAGTTATGTGCTTTTCTTTTTCCATTTTTTCAAAAAGGATTATCACAAAGGTAGAGATCAAAGGAAAAAGCAGAGTTTTCATTAGCTCTTGTAAACTGGCCCTTAGGCAGGAACTAAAACCAGTTCTAAGACGGTGAGGTGAGAATTGCTACGCAGACTGAGCACTGCAAGCTTGCGTGTTTTGTGTTGAGAGGCACATGTATCAACACATCTCACACCAGCTCTGATTCAGATCAGGGTTGTAAGGACTTAACAGTGGCTGATGAACTGATGCATAAAGTTTACACTGTGTGCAGGTGCAGAGGAGGAGGGGGATTGTTGCACCATTAACTGCACTGCATGTCTCTCCCCCCTTTTTTGCGTATGTACAATATCTTCTGCCATCAGCTGCATACTTGGAAGAGCTGAAGGGGTGCTCTGGTGGTTAAGGAAGTAGCCTGGTACTCGCAGGCACCAGATGTGACTTTCATTTCTCCACGGTGCTCTCTGTGACTTCTGTGTCTGCTTTTAGCCTTGTCTGACAGATGGGGAAACGTTCTTCCCTCCCTGTGTGCGTTTAGATCTGGTGGTAATGCTGGTATTACACTTATTTATGTTCCTGCCATTGATGTCTGGTTCTTGCCTGTCATCCTTGTTCATTTTTGATTGCATAGGCTCTCCTCCTTGTTTTTGTTCCACCCCTTCTTGTGATGTAACTGCTAGCATTCTCTTTGCAAGCAGAACACTCTTCTGGTTTGGGGTTTTTTTAATACTGTGTCTGTTTCCTGCCATTGCTGCTTCCCTCTGTTCTGACTGCACCTTGTCTTCAGCTCTTCCTAGCCTGCGTATCCTGACTGTACACCCTGCACAGTTACGTGTGAGCACTGTTGATTTACTTAATCCTAGAAAGTAAAGGCATGTTCTAGTTCATGGGGTCTGGAAAATAGTCTGCCCTTTAGAAAATGGAGGTTCAGTGCTTGCCACTTCTCTGCGTCTTGCTTAGGCAAGCGCTAAATCAAGGGCAGCACCCTTGGGAGTCCAACCCCGAAGGTGTCATTTGGAGCTTTTGTCACTCTTCTGTAGAGAATGGGGAAGCAAAATGCATCTGTGTTTTTTCAACAGCTTGTTTGCCGTTGCTGCAGGCATTAACCATGAGGGAACGAGTGATCTGGAAAAGTCACTGACGGGGTTTATCTGTAGTCCAAAGTATTTTTGTCTTTTCTCCTCCTGTTCTCCAACAGCTTCATGTTTCTGTTTTTTTTTTTCTGTGATGAGCTGCCTGTTAGTGTTCAGTGCACCTCGCTGATAACTTTAGAAGTGTGATTTTGGGCACGTCGCGTACACACCGCTCACGTTTGCGCGTGTAACGCTCATTCTGCTTGCTGAACTGGCTTCGCTTTGCTTTGCTGCAAGTTGGGAGGGTTTTGTTCCTCTTTCAGCTGCAGCGGTAAACCTCTCCAACAGCTTAGCAGAGGCGAGGAAGCAGCTGGTGGTTTATCACCTGTAACTGTTTTGTGTATTATTTTCCCCACCCCCTCACCCCCTCCTTGCCAGGGTTCTGCAGTGCTCCAGGCGACGAGGTTTTGAAGCAGGATGGGAAAAAGACGCTGTGTTCCTCCACTTGAGCCCAAGCTGGCAGCTGGCTGTTGTGGGGTAAAGAAGCCCAAATTGTCTGGGAGTGGAACGCACAGTCATGGGAATCAGACCACAACTGCACCAGGCTCCAGTTCAGGTCCTCTTCAGAACCACCAGCATACAGATGGGAATAACGGAAGGGAGAACGTATCTGACTTGACTTTGGGCCCGGGAAATTCCCCAATTACTCGAATGAATCCCACTTCAGGAGCTCTGAGCCCACTTACTCGGCCCAATGGAACTGCCAACAGCACCAAGAACCTGGTGGTGACAGCGGAGATGTGCTGCTACTGCTTTGACGTACTCTACTGTCATCTCTACGGTTTCCCTCAGCCACGACTTCCTCGATTTACCAATGACCCCTAGTGAGTAATTCTACGTGTGGAGTAAGGCTAATAAACCAGCACCCAGAGCTGTGGTTCGGTTGGGGAGGGGTGAGGAGTTTCCTCTGGGGACTAGGAGAATTGGTACGCAGGGAGGAAGAGGGGCATTTTCCTGCTTGCTTTGTCAACCAGAAACAAAAAGTGATATGCTTTAAGTGCACAAAAGAGTAAAAAAATACTCTGTTATGTTTGTTGGTGGAGACAAACTCTTTGGAGAGTGGCCTTCAGTGGAGAATGTGCTTAGTTCAACAGAAAGAGGTAGGCAAAATATGAAGAAGTGTGGTGCATCTGCAGCTCACAGTTTGATGTGTGATGTGTTTATTGAGGAGTGCAAACTACTTCCTGATAAAGTTCTGTTAAAATTTGCTCCCTTCCTTGTGAGTAGATTTGTCTGCAAAATATTAACTGCACTGTGCCTCCGGTACATCTGTACTAAAAGAATGAGTGAAACTGACATGGGGTTTTCAGAAGACTGTAAAATAATGTCATTAATTTGAAGAGCATCCTGCTTCTTATGTCAGGCATTAACTTGGTGAAGGGACAAGCGGAGAGAGTTCCTTCCACAGAGCAACTGGAAAGGGAATAAAGAAGTTGAAACAAGTTCCTGGCTCCTCCCAAAACAAGTTGCGAGCTGGTGAGAAATGGACAAGGACACTCACAAGGGTGTTCAGCTGTCCAGGTTAATGGGTTTAGCAGGGAAGGGAACCAAAAATTGGCCAGAAGTCAAACTGAAAAGCTGTTATGGAGACAGTACTAGTTGGGGAAATGAGGGGAGAAATGGAGAGTTAACTTTCAAGGACGATACCAAGGTTAAGAATAAAGAATGTTTGTACAAGAATAAGTGAGGAGAAGGATTTGTGATAGGACTTTGCTTTTGTGGGATTTAGCTAATGTTTATCTGAAGGTTGAATGCGTAGGTGTGGAAATGTTAATGCTGTTAAAATGTTTGGTGGAAGAATTATATGGCTGAGATCAATGGCAGCTACACCTTTTGACGCTCCCCCAGGGGCCACCTCCAGAACAACAGATTAAATAAGAAGTTGTTGACATCCTTAATTTAAGTTAATGAATTTTAAATTGATGTAAAAGAACAATGGCTTAAGCAGGTCAAGGACTTTTCCCATGCATTAGATGTCTCTCCACCTTATTGGTTGTCAGTGTAGATGTAGGTTGTGCTTCCATGCGGTTCTTATCTGAGCAGGATTATGGGTACATGTTCTGAATCTTACTGCAGACTAAGCTGTTTAATATTGTAAATACAAGTGAATGGAGAAATGCTCTGGATTAGAATATAGAAGAGTTCCAGGGACTCCCCAGACAGAACTGTTTCTGTTGTTGCTGTTGTAGCTAAGCTAAGTAGGCTCCTTTTAGAAAATGGTCCATTAATCTGCCTATTATTTCATCATTGGAATGCAGAGATGGGGGGGTGGTTGTTGTTCTTCTTCTCTTAAATCAATACCAAAGATTATTTTATACAGGTTCATTGTTTTGGTGTTAAAAGAGACTTCTAACTAGATTTTCTTGCTGTTTCTGTTGACTAGTTTAAAAAAGGACATTCAGGAATCTCAGCTGTTTAAATTTTACATCCAAATTTGAAATACTAAAAATCATTCATTAGGCATTTCTGTGCTGGTAATTTAAGTTTTACTAGATCAGCACTCCAAAGTAAGAACAGGTCTTCTATTTTCTTCCTCTCCAGGCAAATGTCTGCCTGAATTTCTTGTGCTTTAACATTTATACTGTTTCTTCTAGCAAATAATTTGATGTAGCCCAGGGAAAAGCATGGGTTTGCTTTCTTGTGGAGTAGCACACAAGGATGATCTGTTACACTTGAGATAGTAATGTGATGAACTTCAAGACAAATGTTATCAAATATAAGAGTAAGCAGAGCAAAAATACACAAATCATTTGCATTGTTGGCCTTTATAAATTAATGTCCAAGTAGGAGACCTTTCAACAAAACAAAGGTCTCTACCCAAACTCTCTGGATTGACAGAAAAGAGGCTGTTGATGGAAGGAATAGAAAGATGCAAAGGTTTCTCCCAACGTATTTCTTAGATTACTAAGATTACTAATCTTAGATTAGCTTTTTTAAGTTGGTGCTGAACCCTAATGTAAAGATAGAAGTACTCCTGCAGGTCAGAGTTCTGCAATAACATAAAAGTTCCAGAGTTATGACTTGAAAACCACCAGTTAGTGGCTTAGAAGGATAAGCAGGTGCACAACCATCTTGGTCAGAATTGTGCAGCTGGTAGATGCATATGAAGTTAAGAGAACCTTAACATGCATGTTAACAGCAACGTTTACAAAGTGCAAGACTCGTAGTTCTGGCTGAATTAACTTGGTACATGAAGAAAACAGCCCTTTTAGGATGTTTTCAGTAACTTGAAGAACAGTTTGGAATCTGTGTGGCATGCAAATAGGTAATTAGTTACTTCTTCCAATTTTGTAGTTCAGTCAGCATTACAAACTGGTACTAAAAGTACACCAGGGGAGTTTCTGGTTGCCATGCAAGACAAATAAGATACTTGCATCATAAAATCTGTACTGTAATGGGGTTTTTCCCCACTGCAAGCTGAATTCTCATTTGGCCAAATAATATTTTGCTACTTTAAAATTCCCTTTTTAATTGGAGAAGCTAGCTTTTAGTTGCTGGAATTCCCTTCTCAAGCCTAGCAAACCCTCATCAAGCACACCTAGGCAGGAAGTTCTTATAGAATCATAGAATCAGTCAGGGTTGGAAGGGACCACAAGGATCATCTAGTTCCACCCCCCTGCCATGGGCAGGGACACCCTACCCTAGATCAGGCTGCCCACAGCCTCATCCAGCCTGGCCTTACACTCTTCCAGGGATGGGACCTCAACCACCTCCCTGGGCAACTCATTCCAGGCTCTTACCACTCTCATGGTGAAGAACTTCCTCCTCACATCCAGTCTGAATCTCCCCACCTCCAGCTTTGCTCCATTCCCCCTAGTTCTTAGGCTATCAGAGTGTGATAGGCCTCCTTCAGATACTAGAGGACCTCAATAAGGTCACCTTGTAGCCTCTTCTTTTTCAGACTGAACAGCCTCAACTCTTTCAGTCTGTCCTCATAGCAGAGCTGCTCCAGCCCTCTCATCATCCTCGTGGTCCTTCTCTGGACAGGCTCTGGCACTTCAGCATCCTTTCTGTAATAGGGGCTCCAGAACTGGATGCAGTAGTCCATGTGGGGTCTCAGCAGAGCGGAGTAGAAGAGGAGAATCATCTCCCTTGACCTGCTGGCCACACTTTTCCTGATGCAGCCCAGGACCTGGTTGATGGAGGAGAAATGGCTGCCATAATGTGCTGAGGATTTGGCTGCAAAGAACCAGCAAATGCTCTTGGTTGATGGTGGGCAAAGGGTTGCTGTGACTTTTCTCAGTACATCTGGGAAAGGCATTTTTCAAGAAGGGGCTAGAGAACAATTGACTTATTGTCAGCTGCACCTGCAGTTTGCTAAGTGCAGTAATTCTTCAGCTACAGAAACAATGTCTTTTCTACAGGGAAAAAACTTTATATAGTGAAATTTTACAGACTTGTATAAAACTATGTATCTTCTTTTCATGCCTTAGTTGTTATGACCCCAGTGAAAAGTTATTTCAAACGTGTTTTCAGGTATTTTAAAATATGACAGCCCTCTGGATGCAATTATCCTGTCCTTTCTGGTAATATCTTTTCTACTATACACGCAGAAAGCTGTGTCACAGCTCAGTGGAAACATCTTGGTGGTTTTTTTTCCCTTTGTAAGGGGAAAGAGGTGAATTGGAAATGTGAACCTGTAATTTGAACTAGAGAAGGAAGTTATTTAGATTTGTGTTCTGTCAGAGATGCTTTTCATTTTCACAGTCTCACAGTATCATCAGGGTTGGAAGAGACCTCACAGATCATCAAGTCCAACCTTTTACCACAGAGCTCAAGGCTAGACCATGGCACCAAGTGCCACGTCCAATCCTGCCTTGAACAGCTCCAGGGACGGCGACTCCACCACCTCCCTGGGCAGCCCATTCCAGTGTCCAATGACTCTCTCAGTGAAGAACTTTCTCCTCACCTGGAGCCTAAACTTCCCCTGGCGCAGCCTGAGGCTGTGTCCTCTCGTTCTGGTGCTGGCCACCTGAGAGAAGAGAGCAACCTCCGCCTGGCCACAACCACCCCTCAGGAAGTTGTAGACTTCTTCCTTCCCTGTTATGTTTGGGGTGAATGCCATGTTTAGGGTGGGTTAAGTAATGGTTTCAAAGCTTTAATTAAGCTAAAATCCCACTGAACTTGTGACAGGAGCATTTCTCAGAAGTCTCTTTTGTAAGTTTACCATCTTTTGGGAGAGAGCTTTCTTTCACTGTACTTCCTTTTTGTTTCAACATATGGTAGCTAGATGCAAGGGTAGAGGAATGATATCCTGCAAGTGCTTTGGAGTGTTTTCAGAAAACTAGAAAAGTAAATCTTCTGTCTTGGTCAAGTAACCATAAGGTAGCTGATGGTCGTGGAAGAATGTTTCTGCTTCCTCTGTGGGCAGAGTACTTCACAGCTATCACTTAAAGGCTCTTTGCTATTTTGGGCAGTACTTGTGCTGTTGGTCACAGCTGGTAACTAGATACCGAATGATGGATTATGCTGTGATAGAAGTTTTTAATTCCATTTTTGCTCTGACAAACATCACTGGGTACTACTTCATCACTGCAGTTGAAATTGTTCTAACTCCTTAGCTATAAGAAGCTCTGTTTTCTCTATTTGAGAAATCATCCACACTCTGTGCTGGTTTTGTTTGAACAGAATCTCTTAGCATTTTTTTTTGCAATGTTTGCTGCAAAGACATACTGCTTACAAGAGCTTCAAGACACTGAGGAAAGTAAGTGTCTGAACTCTGTTGCAGAATGAGTTATTCTGTCTCCATGTTTTAGAACTCCTGTCAGTGTTTGTTTACCCTCAGAAAATTGTTTTCTTAACACTGCACATTTTCTGTCCTGTTACTTCTCTTTTAAATTTGGAAATCCCTAGACTTTGTGTGGACTCACTGATGACTTTCTCATTTCTGCTTGGGTTTCCGCCTACCGTGTCTTGTATTCAGAACTCTGTAATCTGAAGAAGTTAAGATCATTCATCCTGTTTTTATAATTAGATCAGTTGCCTGGCAAAATTTTCCAGAGGTTTGGACATTCTTGTAGAGCTGCAGCCACTGCTGTCCTCCTTTACTGGTTCTCTCTACAGCTTGTTTGCAGTTTCACTCACTTATGTGGAAGTGAACTTTTTGCATTTAGTCATCTTTACCTCTTTGCATCTTCATAAAGCTCTTCTGAACAGTGTTGTTCTGAACTTCTTGCTCTTTAAGGTTTAATCGTGGCTTCTAGTTTAACAGATTGAAATGAGCCTGCTGAATTTTGGAATCTGTAAATTGATGATAGTAGACAGGAAAATGGAAATCCATGTGATGTTTGAGTAGGAACAATGCAGTGATTTAATTATGTGTTCAGCAGGAGGGAATATGTGTAAATGGAAAGAAAATGTGAGCAAAAGATGTGAGCATAAACTGTATGAGTACCAGAGATGGATCCAGAAGTCATATCCTCATGGAAATAACGGGGGGGGGGCGGGGAATAGGCTTGCTTTAAAAACAAATCCAAAATAAAACAACAGAAAAAAGCTTCTATTGCAAACATGAATGATAGATGATTTGCAGAACGCTGGGGAATCTTTCTGGTTCAATGGAACTATAAAAAAGTAATCTTATTTGCTTCACCTATATCAGTTTTTATATGAATTGTCATGTAAACTAGTGGATGACACTAAGCAAGGCCACATTACTCACAGATGTGGTCAGTGAGGTCAAGTAACCATAGCCCTCATTAGAGAGGGATCATCAGAGTCTGGCCTGGAAGGTGTCAGGGGAGGGCTTACAGAGAAGTAGTGGAGAGAGAGGAGCATGCTGGAAAAGTGCGGGGTGTGTGGAGTTCTATTATTGCTAGATAGCAGTGAGAAAACATGCCATTTGTGGTTTATCAGAAGGAGGGAATGTAAGGGCACACATACATGCTCTTTTTCACTCCCCTTAGCAACCAAATATCTCTAGAGGCTGGAACATTTCTCCTTTTTGTCTTTTCAGTCCACTCTTTGTGACGTGGAAGACGGGGCGAGACAAGCGGCTTCGTGGCTGCATTGGGACCTTTTCAGCCATGAATCTTCACTCAGGACTCAGGGAATACACATTAACCAGGTAATTGTGTTGAAAAAGAATTTAATCTGAAATTAGTTGAGTTTGCTGAAGATTTATAAGGATTCAAAGTTAAGAAATTGGATTGACATAGTTCAGTTTGCTATGCCTCACAATAGGGTTAGGGTGAGGTAATATATCAGGACTTAAGGGAACATTTTGGCAACAGGTGAATTTTGGTTTGAAGGCTGATCCTGTCTTGCATGCTAACAGTTTCAACCCTAGCACAGAATTGTTCTGCAACTTCAGTAAGAAGACAGCATGAGGAAGCTTATGCCAATGTTTGTGCATTACAGTTCATTAGAATAGGAGGAGATGCAAATCACTTCTCTTTGCTACTGCAGAGAAAATGTTTCACGGAGGCATAATTGAAAAGGGAGTAATCGAGCATCTAACACTTTAATTTGGTGCCTGGTTTGGGCAATACATCTTCTCTTTCCTTCAGTGCACTTAAGGACAGCCGATTCCCCCCCCTGACCCGCGAGGAGCTGCCCAAACTCTTCTGCTCTGTCTCCCTCCTCACTAACTTTGAGGATGCCAGTGACTACCTGGACTGGGAGGTGAGAACAGGTGCATTTGGAACTCTGCATCACTCTCTCGTTCCGTTCGGGTTCGGGTTAGTACATAGTGATGTGTCTCCTTTGTTACAAGTGTGTGTGGGGGTAGAAGAAACTGGGAATAGAAGAAGTGGGGATTGAAAGGTGGAAGGGAGGAAGAGGATGGGCTAGCAATATGCTTTTGGTTGGGAGGGGATCTGAGTGGGAGTGAAAGAGACATAGAGGTGTTTTATTGATTTGGCCCCAGAGGAGATGGGTATAAATACACGTGAAAAACTGGATTCTCACATAAGCATTTTGCTGCTGAGAGTAGAAACAGGGAATGAACAGTAGTTAAGACTGAAGATATTAATAAGTTTTAAGATTAAACAGACTTTGTAGTTGGGCTATTTTAGGCATGACTCTTGTGTAGAATTCTTGTCTTTTTTGCCCAGCATCAGAGATGGGAAATTGTTAAGACTTCTGACAACTAACTTCAGGAGAAGTGACAGGGAGACCAATTAGGCTTGTCTGGGAAAGGTGACAGAAGTCTTCTATGCTGCCAAGAGAGCTGCTTGTGAGACCTGCCTGGCAAGGACAGAGAGTGGGGAAGAGAATGTCCTTATCCAGGCAAAAGCCAAACTGTCCAGAGAGAGAGATGTAGTGCTGTGGGAACGACAATTCGATCAGGACCTAGTGCTAGCAAACACCTCTTACTTGGCTGTTCATTTCCATCTATAGGTTGGGATCCATGGGATCAGAATAGAGTTCATCAATGAGAAAGGTGTCAAACGCACAGCCACGTATTTACCTGAGGTTGCTAAGGAACAAGGTGGGTTTGAGATGGTAGCCAAACATGTCAATGCATTGTGTCGCAGAGCTGGGTAACGCAAATCTATGGATTTTGGGTTTGGATTGCAGTGGTATCCTCCTAGTAGTGCCATGGAGTCACCAGGCTTGATCTGAATAACTGACACTCAATACAGTTTTCATCTGGCCTTTCTCTCATCCCACACTGTACATAGTTGTATTTTAGTGTAAAAAACTTGTAGGGCTTGAGAAATAGAGGATCTCAAAGTATAAGTCTTCCAGCTTCATTCAGCGTTGCATCTTTCCTCTTCTATGTTTCTCCCACCAACTAGGATAACTGCAGGCTGCACAGCACCAACAGGAGAGTCCCTTTGTTCCTCATTCTTGCTAAAGTAGCATCCTCCAGATGAGGGCAGGAAACAGGGCCCCTCTGGAGCACACTTCCCACTCAAATATAGTAGAGGTCACCATGGTAACTGCTCAAAATATTGCCTCCTTTCCTCCACCTAGCAGAGTGGAGTGGTCGCATCTTCCTGGCTCTGGGGCAAAAGACTAAGGTAGGAATTTTAACTCTGATCTCTCACATAGCAGTGCACTGTGCTATCACTAGAGCATCAGGTTGATCCCAAAATTTGTCTATGTAAAGAGCTAAGTATTATCTTATTTTAAGGCTTAGGGACCTAAATAAACTTGAGTGACACGCGATAAAACAGTTTGGGGTTTCGGCAACAGAAGCAAGGCACAGACCTTTGCAAAAAGAGAGGTCATAGAGAAAATGGAATTACTGTTGTAGAGACCAGTTCCAGTCAGAGTTAGAAGGGGTTGGCATGTGCAGATAGTGTGCATGCATAAGATTATGTTTGTCCAGTTCAGCACCGGTACTTCCACGGATCAAAGTTTCCTATTTACATGTTTGCTTTTTCTAGAGGCCTTTTAATGCATCATTTTTGTATTGAAAAAATTCCCTTGGTTCTGTTGTTTTCCATAGACTGGGATCAGATCCAGACCATAGACTCCTTACTCAGGAAAGGTGGCTTTAAGGCTCCGATCACCAATGATTTTAGGAAAACCATTAAACTCACCAGGTAAGTCGAGATAGTTGTCATCTTTTACTTGATAGGGTATTGTGGGTAATTTAAAGTATTTGTGCTTGATGTGAAGTCTTCATGCCTCTCTCAGATGAGTGAGACATTCGGTCTGAAAGACAAAATCCTAAGTGCCAAGTGTTAGGCATATGATGTACAGGAATGAAGTACAGCATGTTTGGTCCAGGCAGGATCGAAGTTAGCCTTTTCTAACAGAAGTGCCACAGGAATGATCAAAAGAAGCAGAACCTTTAGAAGTTAAAAAGGTTGAATTTTTTTTCCCCTCTTTATCTTTACAATGGACTTGCTTCTCTCAGTGTGCTCATCTGTGGATGGTGTAGCTATTTGGAGGTGACAGCTGTCTTCAAAGCAAACCACACTCAAATTTGGCTGGTTTTCAGAATTTGCTTGCTTTTCTATACCCCCAGCTGTCCTTTTGGTTTCAACTCCCTTTATGTTAGTAAAAATTGGGACATTTGGGTTTTGTATAGAAACACTAATCTATCAGGTCGTTCCTTACCTCTGGAGAAATGAGGTGGGTATGCAGAGTTGGGGTTTTTTTTTAACAAGAGAGCACAGGATGAAGGTTTTCATTTGAATCTGATGTAACATGGGCTTAGTGCCACTTTGAAGTTACCCGTTGTGTAGCATGCTTTAGAAGCACCTGGACAGCTCTGGTCTCTCAGAAGGGGCCTCATATTCTGCAAATTCTGATTGTACAATGTGGCCAAGTCAAATAATAGAGAAATATTGGTGATTTAGTTTCTGAAACTGAGTCTTCTTCCAGCAGACTTTTCATGTGCTTTTGTTTTCCACAGCAAGTGGATAAAAAGAATACAAATGGATCATTTCTTTCCTATGTGCTACTTCAGAGTCCCCGTAATTACGACTGCCTTGAACAGGACTCAACTTCTAGGACGCTGGAGCTAATTCAAGCTTAGATGGGTTATGCAAATTAGTACATGAGACAATATCAAACAAAGCAGTTTTTGAAGGTAGTGGGTTCCTCTCAGTCATTATTGCCTGCAAGCTGCAAGGTGATATGAGGGGATTGTTTTTTAGGCCAGGTCCCTTCATATTGCGTAGGCTGTTGATGTTATTTTTCTCTCGTGCTGTTCCTGTAGGTACCGCAGTGAGAAGGTGACAATCAGTTATGCAGAGTACATGGCTTCCCGTCAGCATTGTTTCCAGAATGGCACTCTTCATGCCCCTCCCCTCTACAATCATTACTCCTGACACACGGCTGCATGACCAGTCCCACTCCCCAGTTGCTGCCAACGGCTACGACATCATTGGGGCAGATGCCTCCTCTTCCTGGTCCAGTTACTTCTATTACTGCACCATTTTATGATGCTAGCTTCCGTTGCCAAGTCTGCCTTCCAGCTGACCTGGGGGGAAGGATGAGAGCATGACAGAACTTCAGGGGCCCAAGCCTTATCTCAGCCTTCCCTCAGAATGGGGGTTCAGTTGGATTGGGGCTCCATGCCTACAAACTGTCGTGAGGTGCAGAAGACCTCTAGGAGTGAAAGTGCCACTTCGGACTGACCTGTTCTTGTGTGTTACCGACACTCCACAAACTCAAGTTTTTTGCTATGGAAGCCCCCCAGATCAAGTAGGAGCATTCCCCTGGCAGCCTGGGCAACGGAGTCCAACAAAACATTTTTTAGGTTCTTTTTAATTTTTCTTACCCTCTGGTATCTGTTGTGTACTGAGAGCTGATTGCAGTCCCCACACATCGCAGGCGGACATTGTGATATTGGAGAGGGCTGAACATCTGGATAGCACCCCACCCTCGCAGACAGAAAACATCTAGAGGTGTCAAAAACTTTGGGCTGATTTTGCAGATGAATCCATTCCTTAAATGAGCCCTAGCAGGCTTTCATTTATCAGATCCCATTGTAGGGTGGATTTTCTAGAAACGCTCTCAGGCTTATGGTTTTCCAGGGGTTTGGACAGTGCTTGGCAATGTAGCCTGCTATGAAATCGAATGCTGTTATTCCCATGAGAGAGCAACATGGCACACGCTGTGTATGCAAAGCACAAGGTACCTCCAGTGTCCTTGGATAGTCTTCTCTGTTACGACTTGGTTTTGTGTTCAGACGTTTGTAACGGAGCCTGATTGGGTTAGGGATGGGGAGGGATTTGCAGGCCACTGAATATCGTTCAACAAGTGAGACTAGTGACTGAAATCTGTGTAACTTAAGCTGTGGGTCTCGAGGACCTTCCTTTTGATAGGACAGCCACCTTCTCTGGGGTGACTATGGATCTGAGAGCTGTGAGTGTTCCAGCTTATAGCAGGCCTATGGAAGAGAGCTATGTAGTTTCACTGGTAAGTTCTTATCTGGCATTGTTTAGTCATTACCACATCTAGGCAATGAGTGGGGTAACTGTGGGAAACTCAGGTGCATTCTGTATTTCTTCTCCTGTCGTTGATGACTACAAGAAATACCCTCTTCTAAGAGGAAGATGTTATCCAGTTGTTACTCTGCTGTGTAATTGAGGGATGTCATAAACTAAATTGTGACTCTCGGTGAGGCCACTGGACTTGAAACTGTAGTTTTGTTGGTTTGTTTTCCAAGTTTCTGAGGGCCAGCAATGATCAGGAAAGAAAATACAAGTGCATAGCAGAGTAATGGCTGTTTGGTTGCCTGTATCTTAAAAGCTTGTTTGTGTGTGGTGATGATGGCTTTTCAAACTGGATGAAGTTTCAAGCCTGAAATCCCCTTCTGGCATGGCAGGGACTAGGGCTGGTAGAAAGCTGAGAAGTGCATGCTGCTGCTTCTCCTGGTCTTAGAGAAGCAAACAGAATTGTGCAATTTTTCTTCACGTTGGTGTAACATTCTCCTGCTGGAGGAGAGAGATGCAAGGGAAGGAGGGGGGTCCTACTCTGGATAATGGTGCAATATCGACCCAGCTTTCCTTCTGTAGTGGGTCATCCTTAGAAATTGCCACTTTTCCCTTGTGATGTTATTGAAAAGCAATTGAAGATTTAAGGGATTGTTTCATGATTTCCTGCTGCTGAGAATAAATTGATCTTGTTACAAACTTGAGTGGTTTGTAATTACTCTCCCAGGTGCCGTGTAGTGATGAGGGAGGATGGGGTCAGCTCTGGACACACCATTCACCTTTCAGCTGTCAAACAGTATGATACATAGGGCTACACTCATTACTGTCCAAGTGTTCTATGTTAGAATTTAATTTCTAAAATGTTTAAAAGATAGCCAAAAAAATGGTGCTAAAACTTCACCCCTGAGCACGCTCAGTGAGACTGGTCATGCAGGCATATAGTGCCAGGCTTTTCAACAATACTGTTTCTTTTTCAAACGTTTGCCCTGTTCTGTGTCTTCAACAGTGTACAGTGTTTTCCTGAGTTCATTTTATTTGACTAGGGGATGACTGAGGGGTGGGGTGGGGAGGGTTAGCTGTCATTTTTATAAGAACAGAACTTTAGGATTGAGTGACTTGGTAGGTTTAAGCCTGGAGTGGTCTAGATGGTTTGGGACTGGGGAAGCCTTACCCTCTCCCACTTCCATTTCCCCACTCGGTCTGTTTCAAAATAAAACAAAACAAAAATGCCTCTAAATATGTACTGTGTTCTTGTCTTGTTGCAGTGAGAAGAGAAACTAGCAAATCAGAAACACTGGTCCTCTGCCTAAGAGACAGGCCCTCAGTTTTAGTCCCATAAGGGTCCAGCTATAAGATCAGTTGAAAAAAAATGTGTCAATAGTTATCTCAAAAAATGTGACAGGGACAGGTGGTCTCAGGAAATAATCCCATTTCTAGATCATTACGTGGCAGCTATGCATAAGGATGAAAGAGCTTGTCTCCAGATGGAGGCAACCAAAATCAGTGACCAACTGATGTAAGAATTTCACTGTGGTTACTTGGCTGGGACAGCAGGCTGGAACTAATCTTCAAAGCAACTGTGACCTGGCTTGATCTGGATTTAACTCATCCTTAGAAGCAAGTGCCTTTTGGTCTAGAAGGGCTTATTCTCATGACAACCACAACTGAGAAATAATCTCACTGCAATGATGAATTGTCTTTGTTTTACAGTAACTACAGGAGAATGTCTGATCACTGGAGTCTGTCAGTGTTGGAATGTTTCCACTGTGAGGTTCTTAAGTTTTGGTTTGTGTTTTTTTTGTTGTTTTGGTTTGGGTTTTTTTTTTCATGCTCAGCAGTTGCTCTCAGCTGAAGCCATTTTTCAGTTTGGGAGCATATTTATGGTCAAAATATCACATATCTACACCTTGTAAGAACAACACAAAAATAAGTCTGTAAGAAAATCTAAGAGTTCATTCTAACCTTTGCACAGAATAATTTGTTTTCATAGTACATTAACAGACATCTGCAATCTTCACTATTAGTGCTGTTTTCTCTTTGTGTTCTGGAAACTACATGTTATTTTGTTGGGGTTCTTTGGTTAATTTATTTCCTTAAAGAAGGAGACCTCTTTTGACCTTCAGTGCAGAGATGTCAGACCAATTCTTTGTATTACACTTGGTTGCCTCCTACCTATATAATAACTTCTGAGTGTAAATAATTGAACTCTATCCTCTAACGAACTATTGTAGAGAATAAACCATAATGGATAAAGCTTATTTGTTCTGCTTTCTTTATATGGTTTCTCACAGCTTTTATGGGGAGTAAGATGAAATCTTTCTCATCCAGAAAGATGAACAATACACTCTATGTATGAGTACCAAGCCTCTAAATTACATTAAACATTCTGAAGCAGGGAAGTTGCCAGAATGGGATGACAGCTGACTGGGAGGGCAGAAATAATCAAGACAGGCTTGCTAGAAAAAAGAGTAGGGAAATTAAAGCTAAAGATTTGCTTCACTGATAATGGCATAGCAAAGTTTCTTTGTATCCTGAAATGATGTCTGCTTGTCAAGAACTCTCTTAATTGTCATAATGGTAAAATACATAAAACACATAGAGAATTCTGTGTCCCACTGAAAATTCTGAATTTGTGGATGATCTAAAACTTTCAGGAAAAGAAGCGCTCATCTTCCTAAATTCTTGCTATGTATTTCAATGTTTGCTTTGGGACAGGGACAGTTGATTTGTGTAATAGTTTTGATGTACATACCCCTGGCTGATATGTTTGGGTTTTTTCCCCATACATTATCAGGTTGTTGCTCATCTTTTAATCTGTGGCAGATGTATAGATAAAAATCCTACATTTCCTGATGGTGCTTCTTGGGAAGGGTAGCCCCTGGGTATCAAGGGAGAACAGGCATAAGAACCTGGAGTACCGTGTCTAGCTCTGGAGAAGGATGTAGATCTGTTGGAGAGGGTCCAAAAGAGGGCCATGAAGATGATGAGAGGGTTGAAGCACCTCTCCTATGAGGATAAGCTGAGAGAGTTGGGTTTTTCAGTCTAGAAAAGAGAGGACTGGGGGGAGACCTTATAGCAGCCTTCTGGTACTTGAAGGGGGCCTGCAGATCAGGCTAGAGAGGGACTGTTTATAAGGACATGTGATAGGACAAAGGGCAATGGTGTTAAACTAGAACAGGGTAGATTTAGATTTGACATTATGTAGAAGTTCTTTACTATGATGGTGGTGAGACATTTGAACAGGTGGCCCAGAGAAGTTACAGACACTTCATCCCTGGAAAACGTTTAAGACCAGGCCGGACGAGGCTTTGATCTAGTGTGAGGTGTCCATGCCTATGTCAGTGGGGCTGGAACTAGATGATCTTCAAGGTCTCTTCCAACTCAAGCCATTCTGTGATTCAAACCCTCAAAAGCCCTAACTAAAGCAAGGAGGAGGGTAGCTTTGACTTAAATATGCCTGAGAAGCTCACTGACTTCAGTGCAAAAACCTTTTTTTTTTCCCCAGAAATACGTTTCTGTTACTGGTAAAGCTGGAAAGCAAATGCCCTGTGCAATGTAAGGAGTGGGTTGAGGAGGACTCTGTGGCTAACAAAATCTTCTGGTGATTTGTCAGTTATGAAGTTGACTGTATAATTAGCATCCACTTTTGTCACGTCCTTAGTAAGTCATCAGGCATATTCTCTCAGCTTCTTTGTTGGCTGGAACACAGTGACTTATTTGTGTATTTTTATAGCATAGATACTTTTCTTGATATTTTTTTTTTTTAGTTTCAAGTTGAATCAGCCAAAATCTTTGTCCAGTGTCTTTCATCAGTGGTGCCTGTTGCTTCTGTGACAGCAGTGACACACAGCAGCTCACAGTGAAGATGAGGCCAGGTGCAAGGGTGACTGCACACTTGAAATATTTCAATCCAGACTAAACAGAAAGCAGGATAGGTCTCCAGAAAACAGTCTTCTATTTTTATTTGTTTGAAATAAGAAAATAAATAAATTAGTCATGTAGCACTTACTTCAGAAATGTTAGGAGAAAGGTACTTCAAACGAAGAATAGGTATTTTTATTCTAACTGCAGACTTCTGTTTTGATAAAATTTCTTACAAGCTACCTAACTGTGGCAAAGAAATGCCACTTCCTGAAGATAAAAATTAGCACCAGTATTCCAGTATCTGAAGGGAGCCTACAGGAAGGCTGGGGAGGGACTATTGACAAGGTCTAGTAATGTCAGGACGAGGGGGAATGGGTTTAAACTGGCAGAGGGGAGATTTAGACTGGATGTTAGGAGGAAGTTCTTTACAGTGAGGGTGGTGAGACACTGGAACAGGTTGCCCAGGGAGGTTGTGGATGCTTCCTCCCTGGAGGTGTTTAAAGCCAGGCTGGATGAGGCCTTGATCAGCCTGCTCTAGTGGGAGGTGTCCCTGCCTATGGCAGGAGGTTGGAGCTGGCTGATCCTTGAGGTCCCTTCCAACCTAAACCATTCTATGATTCTATAACCAGAACACTTTCCTGTGTGACTCAATAAATTAATATTTATACTGCTGTACATATTACGAGGATTGCTCTCAGACTGAATTGTAATACGTGGAGCAGTAGGACAGAAAAGTTCCTGAACCGTTATTGCTACAATCTGGGAGAAGATGACCTGTGAAGGTTTGGTGATTGCTCCCAGAACAAAAAGCCCAGAAGACCTTTTGTTACCATGTTCCTTAAAACAAGTATGTAACTACCAATTGACCAGTACCCAGATTAGTGAGCCATATTTTTTCCTTTTTATAATCAGCTGCACTACTTTTATAATCAGATGAATCCTGACATAAATATACAACCAGCTGAAGGTATGGTTAGATCTCAGCATATCTCTAGTTAAAAACTCATCATGCAAGAGCTGGTTTTGCATTCAGAGGCTCATTGCCACTACTAGTAGCTATTAATAAAACTTCATATTCCTCATACATGTTTGGTCATTATCATTTTGGATATATAATATTTGTCGCCGTCCCTGGAGCTGTTCAAGGCAGGACTGGACGCGGCACTTGGTGCCATGGTCTAGCCTTGAGCTCTGTGGTAACAGCTTGGACTTGATGATCTATGAGGTCTCTTCCAACCTTGGTAATACTGTGTGATACCATGATCATTTTATATTGACTAAAAAAGAAAGGTAAAATGGTATGAAAACATACAAATGAAGAGTTACACTTTTTCATCTGTGTTCTTAAAATATAATCCTGGCTGTTTTGAGAACCTGATGTTATGAATCATAGAATGGTTTAGGTTGGAAGGGACCTCAAGGATCAGCCAGCTCCAACCCCCTGCCATAGGCAGGGACACCTCCCACTAGAGCAGGCTGCTCAAGGCCTCATCCAGCTTGGCTTTAAACACCTCCAGGGAGGAAGCATCCACAACCTCCCTGGGCAACCTGTTCCAGTGTCTTACCACCCTCACTGTAAAGAACTTCCTCCTAA
>WAAF01009550.1:47603-178797 GCA_013400475.1 Tricholaema leucomelas | reverse complement strand
CTGACAAAGATGTTACAGAGCACTGGTCCCAGCACTGACCCCTGAGGAACACCACTTGTCACCGGTCGCCAGGTGGACATTGTGCCATTGATCACCACTCTCTGCATGCCACCATCCAGCCAATTCCTTATCCAGTGAGTGCTGCACCCATCCAGTCTGTGCTTTTCCAGTTTGGTGACCAGGATGTCATGTGGGACAGAGTTGAATGCCTTACTCAGGTCCAGTTATCTCCACAAGGATCTACTATCGCATACTAGAAATGTTGATGACAATGAAAAGAGATCAAGGTTTTGCTATCCCAGTCTTAACACCTTCAATCCTTCAAAAACTCTGCATTTCTTTTAAGTTGGGGGTTTTGAGACTATACATAAAATACATGATTACTACTAGAGAGCTTATAAACTACTGAGAACTTTTTTTTTTGCTAGTGAATGGGAAGAAAAGCATATTACAAAACATAGAATCACAGAATCATAGAATCAACCAGGTTGGAAGAGACCTCCAAGATCATCCAGTCCAACCTAGCACTCAGCCCTATCCAGTCATGGCACTAAGTGCCTCATCCAGACTTTTCTCGAACACCTCCAGGGACAGTGACTCCACCACCTCCCTGGGCAGCCCATTCCAATGCCAATCACTCTCTCTGTGAAGAACTTCCTCCTAACATCCAGCCTAGACCTCCCCCAGCACAACTTGAGACTGTGTCCCCTTGTTCTGTTGCTGGTTGCCTGGCAGAAGAAACCAACTCCCACCTGGCTACAGCCTCCCTTCAGGCAGCCATAGACAGCAATGAGGTCTGCCCTGAGCCTCCTCTTCTCCAGGCTGCACACCCCCAGCTCCCTAATACTAATAATAGAACATCCTTGTTGTTTGTTCTTCCTACATTTTATTGCACAGAGGCATTTAGCTATGTTTTTTAAAGATGTGTTGGTGAAATCTGTTGTTACTGGGACTGTTTTTAAACTCTGAAAATGCAGACATTACCATAGTAGGTCGGTCTAAAAGTCCAGTGCCTAACAACATGCCTTCAGCAAGGGTCGGTGCCGTTTTGCTCAGGAATTATGGAATACTTAAGAGACTCTGTTCATGGTAAATTGCATTTGGCCGAGAGTTTTTTGTTGTTGCTTTTGTCTTATCAGTTAACTTTAGGATCTGACCAGTAAATATGCCAGAAACTTTCCCTTTTAATCTAATTCATCTTTTGTTTTATGCGCATTTTGCAATCAAACTGATAAATGCTGGAGCAGTTGTTATTGCTAGAGAGGGAAAAGCACAATTTAAAACTAGGGAAGAAAAAGTCAGGTACTCTGTTATGTTTGGTTTGGTGCAGTAGCTGAACAGTATCTACTGGGGGGTTTAAAGTGCACTTTAAACAGCTTTCCAAAAAGGGGGTGGGAGGAGGAGGAGGGTAGGTTACATTTAGGAATGCGCATATTTGTTTTACATCTGACTCTTGAGACCTTTGTTTTTCATGACAATCTCTTTACCTGTACCTATAAATTCTTGCAAGTATCTGCCTTTCCTTCAATAGTGTTAGGTTTCATAGACTTAAGTAGAATGGATCTTTGGGGGAAAACAGAAGTGAAATTAGTACCTTAAAACTAGCTCTGCAAGCTACCTCCTGTTCTGAGAATCACGATGATCTGAGTAGATGGGATGAGAAACTGGCAGGGTTCCGAGTGATTGTAAATCTTTCTCTCATCAATCTGGCATAGATTTTCCTGTTTTCATGTAAATCTAAGTGTTTAATTTGCCAGATGTTCTCTAAGGCATTTCCATTCTATCTTCCTATCTTTCTGCTTGTACTACTTAGCAATTTAGTGTTCGATCAGTTTCTCTTCCACACTCATTTATCCAGACCTAAAAATCTGTGATTTGACCCCTTTATATTCTGAAACTTTATTCTTGATGTGTTACTCCTTCCAATATGCAGACAGCAATTCACCTAGGCATGGATGCAAGTTTGCAGGAACAGGAGTGGTTTCATCATAAATTCTCCAGCAGTCTATTTTTTGCCTTTATTCAAGAGCGCAGGATGACATAGGAAGGTCTCATGATTACTTTAAAAGCCTTAGGCTGCTTAGGCACTTATATGTGAGCTCTCCAGGGAAAATACCACTCCATAAGTTATGTCACTGGCAGTGTTCCCATGACACAGTGTTAGGAGAGCTATCATGATTTTCAGCCTGCCTGTAACTTCTAGGGTTCTCTAGATCACTTCTGGACAGCTTGAAAAAGTAACCTCCCGTTCCAAGTGTGTTATTTATGATATGAATATTCCCTCCTCACAGGCTGAGGTATATTAATCACAGTAAGCAAGAGAAATTCTGCTGCAGACGGTTATAGTTTTTCTAGGGTCAAGGTTTGATGTGCAGCTGAAGGATGTTCTGCTAGCCAAATGGAGTAGGCAGTCCCTCCCTGACCTAGTTCTGCCGTGCAGCCAGACGAGTGACGATTCATCTGCTGCCTCCATGCCCCTAGGTGCTACTCTCCAGAGCCTGATGAGGGGGAACAGCACAGGTTTTAGCTGCTATTTCCTGAGCATGAGCAGCCTTCCTCTGGTTGTTCATGCAAGACGAGCGCGGTGCCTTGCACAACCTTTTCTCCTGGGCCGTGATTTATGCCTTCTAAGAATTCGGGCCCCTAATGTCTTAGGCCAAATAACTTTGACAGACTACCCTTCGATCTCGAGCAGCTAATTTCTGACACACAGGGCTGTGCTTTGGGGCAGGGTGCGTGTGCGCGGGGTGACCTGCGCTGCTCTCGCTGACCCACGAGGCTTTGATGGCCCTCACCAGGGCGCTCGGGCACAGCCGGCACACGGCCCGTCCTCTCCACAGCGCTCACACTGCTACCCCCTCCCTCTTTCCCGCCCAGCTGCTCCTCAGGCCCGCCCCGCCCCACCTCCTGGCGGCGGCCGCAGCTCCCCCTGGCGGGTGGCGGAGCTGAGGAAGCGTGGCGCTTCCGGGCGCCCGGGCTTTTCCGGTGCCGGCGGAGGCCATGGCGGCCGGCGGCAGCGACCCGCGGACGGCGGATGTGGAGGAGGACGCCTCACAGCTCGTCTTCCCCAAAGGTGCGCGCTGCGTGGCAGATACCCGAGCAGGGGCGGTGAAGGGCCTAGGGGGTGCCGGGCCCAGCGGGGCCAGGCGGTGGTCGGCGGCAGCCGCTGTGCAACGCGGAGCCGACGGGCACCTCTGAGGGAACGAGCTGTTTGGATTGGGGCGCTTGGTTTTTGCACCAGCCATTGCCGGTATTGGGATAGTGCTGCGTTTTGGTAATGTCCGGAGCCTGCGTGTCTCGGTAAAGACGTTAACAGTCTGTGTATTTCTTGCACTGTGAATTCCTTACACCTCAGAGCAGCTCTGGAAGGGGAGCCGGGAGCAGGAGGGGAAAAGGGCATCATGCTGCATTTTTGAGTTACGAATAAAAGCATCATCCTGAAAGACAGTTTTTCAGCTATTCTACACTAAAGTCTATAGCCCACCTGTGTTCAGCCGTACAAGGTTGCCAGGCCCTTCGCAGCACCGCTTTGTACGTGCCTGCTTTATAAAGCAGTGCTGGAGGACATCTGAGGATGCAGATGGTGCTGCTTTGAGCAGCTCGTGGTGTTGACGTTGTAAGACTTTGTTATTGGAATAAATGCAGTGGTGATGGTGATGACGACAAAACCAGAGAGAGTTACAAAGAGGGGGAAAGTCTGTTGAGAGCGTTTCAAACTGTTTTCTGACAAAATTTCAGTAGGTCAAGTAACATTCCAAGTAAATGAAGCCTTTTTAAAAGCACTGAGCAGCATATGCATTTACTTGAAGAATCCAGAGGCTTCCTAAGGCCATAGGCATCGCTACTGATTTGGGGGTATTTTTGGTATTGCAGTTCTAAGTATATTTTTTGTTAAGCAAGTCAAACATAAGTTCTGCCAAAAGAGGTGAAGAAAACACTGCAAAAACGTGACAAACTGGAAGGTTAGGGCTGCAAATGTGTGTGATCAGAAGGACACATTGGATTGCCACTCGAAGTGATGTATTTTCTATCAGCATTTGCAGTATGAAATTCTGCCCGGTCACTGCTGACAGGGCTTGCACAATTACCAAGAGACATGTTCGTTCATTTCCTTGTTGCCCAAAGCTAGTTTTATGTACAAAACTTTTCTAAGTGCACTTTTTCATCTATGCTTCATACGTTCTGGTGTTCATTCATTCAAACTTAGAATTTGAAACTGCGGAAACCCTTCTGAACTCAGAAGTACATATGCTTCTTGAGCATCGTAAGCAACAGAACGAGAGTGCAGAGGATGAGCAGGAGCTCTCAGAAGTCTTCATGAAAACCTTGAACTACACAGCACGCTTCAGCCGCTTCAAAAACCGTGAAACCATTGCCAGTGTCCGTAGGTGAGTGGAAGAATGAGGGGTTAAGACTGTACTGGAGCGTCTGGTATGTAATATTGATGCTGGTTTATGAAAGTCCAGTTTAGTTGTGTTTTCTGGTTTAGAATAGAATAGAATAGGATTAACCAGATTGGAAGAGACCTCCAAGATCATCCAGTCCAACCTATCCCCCAGCCCTATCGAGTCAACTAGACCATAGCACTAAGTGCCTCATCCAGTCTTCTCCTGAACACCTCCAGGGATGGTGACTCCACTACCTCCCTGAGCAGCCCATTCCAATGGCAAATCACTCTCTCTGTGAGGAACTTCCTCCTAACATCCAGCCTGTATGTATTATAATTTTGAATCTTATCTTTCTGAAGAGTCAAGAAATTTGATCATTATTCTTCATGGAGGGTTGTACTTTGTCTAGGCCAAATTTTCTGAGCTGCTTTGGTTTTGATATTTAAATGACAGTTCGTTGCATGAAATGGGAGAGTTTTCTAAACTTTGTAATTTTGTGAGGGGATGTGACTTCTTTTTCTCTACTTCTTGGTACAATGAGTCTTTCTGTCTGAAAAAAACATGGACTTCAGTGCCAAAAGCAGAGTTTTTGACTCCTTTTATCAAAGACAGCTCTTTGGTTTAGTTCATGCTACATTATATATTAGCCTTTCTTATGCTGTGACCCAAGTTGTCTTTCCCTACAGTTTGCTGCTCCAGAAAAAGCTCCACAAGTTTGAACTGGCATGTTTGGCTAACTTGTGTCCTGAGACAGCTGAGGAAGCAAAAGCCTTGATTCCTAGGTGAGCATTTACATATTGCAAAAAGACTGCTTTGTACTTTTCTGGGATCTAAAGCCAGCTATAGGCAGGTGCACTTTCTGCAATCCATCTGTCTTAATGGAAGCACTTTTGTTTTTGGTCTTCTTTCACCTACCCATTGATCTGAGAGTGTGGTACTATTTATAAGTGTCACTAATGCATTTCTGACAACATTACTGGATTAAGTGTGAACATCTTAAATTGTGTTTCTTAGTCCATACAGCTGTGTTTGTTGTTTTTTGTTTGGAGTTTGATTTGCTCCAACAGAAAAAAACCACAGGGTTCCTATAAACTTTTTTGTGGTTAATGTATTGGGGAGCAGTAATTTCTTCATATCTTGGTTTGTTACCTCACGGCCAAGATAGAGGAAGAACCAGAACATTAATCTGAATATTCTTCCTGGTATGATAAGATTTCATTGCAAGACTGGATTAGTTTATGAACTTGCAGCTACATGGACTTCATTTAGAGTTCTGCCTTACCTTTTTGATAAAGCATTTGAAAATTATTCAGCAGAAATTTCTGGGAAGGGTGGAGTTTTGTCATGTAAAGAGGAAGCACTGCACAAGGATTAAAATTGTGTTTGTACAGTAATGTTAGAGACAGCTTGTGGTGGTACCATTATGGTGTGGAGAGTGATGAAGGAGAAATAGAGCTCTGTGAACTGAACCCAGGGAGATTATAAAACCTTTAATATACTCTCATGGTTCTTATTTTGCAGCCTAGAGGGCAGATTTGAAGATGAGGAATTACAGCAGATTCTTGACGACATTCAGACAAAACGCAGCTTCCAGTATTAAGATTAACCCTCAACCCTTTTATCAACACAGAAAAGACTAGGACCTTCGACTGCTTCTTAGCCCTCTGGTTCAATTCAGCTCCTTGGCTGAGTGAGGGGAGTTGTGGGTCAGGGGTACTCCAGTGCTGTGCCACTCACAGGTGCACTCAGGATGGAGATGGGTGTAGTCCTTTCAGTTTGTTCCATCTTGGTAAAGATGCCTGTATTGTGGGAGCCAAAGAACCTGAAAAGACTTTTTTTTTTTCCCAGTGGCTCAAGTATTTGTTATTTCGAAATCCCTCACACCATTTTGGAAATTATCAACGTTTCTGATTGTTTGTTTGAATTCTGTTTTGTTTGGTTTTGTTTTAGCAGAAATATAGATGTGACCTTTTAGTTTTGTGAACTTCTACAAGAGATAGAGGAGATTGCTCTTGACTCTCAGAAGGTTTAATGATGGTTGGCATCATGTTTCTGTGGTGGGTTTTTTGGTGTGTTTTTATTGTTTGATCAAGACAGTGGATTTTTACAGCTTAAATGATTTTCTATTGTTTAATGTAAATTAAAATATATTTCTAATTAAGGCTATGTGTTTTATAAACATTAGGTGCATATTATGGATTTTATTAATGAAGACCTTTTTAATAAACAGATCATGTGACTGTTAACCTGTGTTGGAGATCTGGGGACTCCAAGCGTGTAATAATGCACTTAATACTTAGGACAGGTCTGACAAAGGCATTATTAACTGTGGTCATCATGAGAGAACATTTGGACAGCATCTCCCTGTTCTCTGCCAAGTGATCTATCACAGAGAATCAACCCATATACTGTTTCAGAAAAGAAAAACCTCAGAAAAACCACTAATGTTGATGACAAAGCCTGGAAAGGATGGAATCTTTAAGTAGCTTGCTAACTGCTAAATTCATAGAGGGACTCAAAGAGTAAAAATAACATGACACTGAAGGGATGGCTCTTAGTGGAGCCTTTGAGAACTCAGAAGCCAAGAGTTTGCATCAGTCACAGACTGTTAGCTTTTATTTGAAAGCAGTATTTGTTTAGGTGGGATAAACTTCTTAGCCAGCCCTCTTAAGTCTTAAAATACTGGTGATTCATAGATTCCAGAATACCAGGTTGGAAGGCACCTTAAGGATCATCTAATTCAACCTTTCAGGGTAAGAATATAGCATAAATGAGAGGGCCCAGCACCCCATCCAGCTGGGCCTTGAAACTGCTCAATGTATGGGAAACCAGTGTCTCCCTTGGGAGTTTATTACAACGTTTAATAGTTCAAATGGTGGTATTTTTTTTCCTGGCATCCAGTCGAAGTCTCCTCAGTAGCAACTTGTGCCCATTACCCCTTGTAACTTTACCATGTGACTGAAAAAAGGAGTTTCCCTCATGGTACTTGTCTATGAGTTCTCCCCTAAGCCTTCTCTTTTTCAAGGCTGAATAAACCCAGTTCTCTCAGCCTTCCAGCTTGAGCCCTGGACTCTTTTCAGTGCTGTTCAGTGACTGGACAATCAGCAGCGGACACACATCAGAACACAGGAGATTCCATGTAAACAGAAGTAAAAATTCGTCATTTTGAGGGTGGCAGAGCACTGGACCAAGCTGCTGAGAGTGGTTGCTTGTCTGGAGGCATTTGTGTGCGGGTGATCCTGCTCTAGCAAAGGGGAGGTCGGGCTAGATGATGCTCAGAGGTCCCTCCCAACCTGGAATCACCATTGTGACTCCGAGGATGTTGGGCTTTCCCCCTCCTCACCGCAGCGATGAGACCTGCGGCCCCGTCCCTCCGCACTGAAGCAGCACAGAGAGCGGCGCTCAGTGCGCATGCCCGCAGCCCTTCGCGCCTCCGCCTGCCAGGGGCAGGTTTCGCCTTCCGCTGGCACAGGCGCAGCGCGTGGCAGGGAGGAAGGCTTGCGGAAGCAGCGCGCGCCCTGCCCCGCGCGCCGGCGCACTCCCCGCCGGCTGATGTTGAGGCCGCCTCTCGCGCCTCCGAGCGTGCTGACGTAGGGCGCGTGCGCCTCCCTGTCGCTGGTGGGGGGAAGGAAGATGGCGGCCGGCTCTGGCAGGGGCTCGTGAGGCGGCGGTGGTTTCTGGGGCCGGAGAGAGCAGGCGGGTGACCGAAGCTGCAGGGCGCGAGTCGAGGTACGGAGGACCGGCTAGACGGTGAGCGCTGCTCCGTGCGGGGTCGCTGGCGGCACGGGCGCGGGGATGAGTAGCCAGGGAAATGCGGCTGCTTCCGCCATTTTTAGGCCGCGGCCCAGAAGCAGTGTGGCCAGAGCCAGGAAGAGGCCGAGCCCCTGCCTGGCCCGACATCGGCAGGAGGTGGGTGCAGCAGAGAGGGGCGACAGGGCTGCCTGTGCTGAAGCGCCCTTGGGAGCGCGGAGCTCCGTCTATGTCTGTGGAATATGTTGAGCGCAGGGCCCGCGGGGTGCGGTGTGCGGTGTGCGGGAGGGCCGAGGTGGCGGAGAAAGGTGAGACTGAGAGCAGGCGAATGGTTGTTTTTACTGTCTGCTGCATAAGTCCCTGCTTGTGGCCTTGCCCGAGTCTTTGAATTCTGCCTTTTTCTATTAAAAAAAAAAGTTGTTTAAAATATTACTAAGTGTTTGCCTCGTGTTTCAGTGATGATCGGGCTATGAGTGCTCAAAGATAGGGCTTGGGAAGCTCTAGCCGTTACGGGTAGATACAGCCACGTTCAGCAGACATTGGCTTATTCGGGAAGAGTGGATGGATTTGATGACGTTTAGGTGGCACATTGCAAAGTTTGAGACTCGCCAATCTACACTTGTGACATGGGTAGCAAACTTAGCTGACCTGTTAAATTTGAAAAAAAAAAAAAAAAGCGTTTTTCCTTAGGAGAGAACTCATTAAACTTTGTATCTTCTTGAAGATGGATGTTGTTTTTCATTATCTGACGGGTAGCTTCTTTTTTTGTAAGTAGATAGCTGTATAGTTACAAATAGGGCATTTTGGAATACTGGTTTGAGCACATTTGTTTGCTTTACAAAAGTTGTCATAGGTAAGTAGTTTTGTACTGGTCTAGTTCGGTATGATGTTGTATCCTTTGGGATATTCGGGAATCTGTTTTCCTGTGTTGACATAAGTCCCTCATCCTTCTCCTTACAACAGATGTTTACCTTTTTTATATTTTTCATAACTCAGACTGTTCTAGCCTTGCTTAAAGGAAGGCAGCAATACACACATACTTGTCAGAGGATTTATACCACGCAGACAATACCGATTTTTTTAGTCAAATTGACTTGTACTTCTCAACAGTTTGCTGCAATAGTCTGCTACCATCTTTAGTATAAAACTTATTTCAAAATCTGGTTCTTAACATCTTGTTCAGTTATATTGTAGTATTTCCAGTGGGAAGATTTGAAAATGTAGTTAAAAGAGTTGTCATTTAAACACTTTCAGCATGATAGGAAAAATCTGGCAAACCTTTAATTGCTTTGCAGTTAGCATTTTTGGATTTCTCTGCCCAGCTGTTTTACAGTTTAGGAGGTAAGCTTTATACAACCTGCATTTGACTGGTTCAGAATTAAATGGAACTATCAGATGTATTAAGAGCATTGATTCTTTGAAAGGTGGGGAAAAAAGCACCACTTTAGAGCTATATAGAACATTATGTGCTAGTAACTAGTGTACGTTTAATACTCTATTCCTAGAGCTGCTAAAACGTTTTAAATACCAGTCACTATAGGCAGTGAATTTTTTCCTTGTTACTTGAAGTATTGATCATCCATTGTATTGTTTCAACAGTAATCGTTTGCCTGGTAGGACAGTTGGAATAGAAAATTTCCAATTTTGATACTCTTGTGTTCCTGTTATCAGCTGAGGTTAACACAGGAAGTAAAAGTGTAGCGATCCTGAATTGCTGTATTAGACTTACTAGAAACTGCTTTAGCTGCAGCAAAGAAAGGCCTTGACCTGTGGGAGGAGATGAGAAATCCTCTTGTTTTGTTTCCATCCTTAGCAGATGTCTTGGTCTTCTGACTTGCCTGAAAAAGAAGGTATCATTGAGAAGACTTATGGTTGAGTAAGAGTATAAAAGGAATACAGCCTAACTTGTTACTGAGATGATGCTATGCAAAGTATTTAACTTTTTGCATCTGCCAGCCGCAGAGTTGATAGCTCAGGAATTTCCATAGCAGGTTCACTAATGCTGGAAATAACTTTAACTTGCCCAGATGCTAGTCTAGTTTATAATGTAGAAAGCTGCTCATATCTTTGTGTAGGAAAGCTGTAAAAACAAAAAGAAAACTTTTATCTGCAGTGTGTTTGTGAATTTTACAAATTTTTTTCTTCATTTGTTGTACTTCAATTCCTGATAATGTATAAAATTTTACACAAAATACTGATAGATAGGTTTGTTTGGTGTAGTTAGCAAAGAAACGTCACAGATAAGCAAACCTCAGTTCAAGTGAACATTGTTAGAGCTTGATAGTAGAGATCTTTCAAAAGATTGAAACCTTGAATTAACCTTAGATTTATTCTCTTATCCTAGAGAAATCTCTAAAAGTAAGAGCAGAGAAGTAGAGATTTGATAGCTAAATAGGTCTTTATTGTTTGGAGTAAAATGATTAACAAGAAAATGCAGTTTAGAGCATCTGTGACCCCATATTTTTAAATGGTACTAAACTTAGCAGCAATCTGTTTGTGCTCACTAGTATTTAAAAAGAGTACTCATCACTTAGTAGAATGTCATTTCTGGTTCAACCAGCTCTCCACAGTTCAGGCCATGTGTAGCAGTCATTCTGTTGTGAAACTTGAAATGTGATATTAAGTGTATATTACCAGGAAAGAAGGTAAGCTAGTTTCTCTTCTGTTGTGCAATACTGCTTTTGATAACATGTTTAGTCTAAATACAGTGCTTACATGGTGATGTGAAATAATGGTTAAAATTATTCTTCAGTTTATGGTAATGCAGGTGAAGGTTTGTGGTGGGAAAAGGTAAGGCCTGAATATGTTGTATAGTAGTAGAAGTCTTCATTTTCTTGGAGGCGGTAAATGGATAATTAGCAAAGTATTCCACCTCTTCATTGCTTGCTTATTTTAAAACCTTTAATTTCAGTCTTCTTTCCCTTGTCTTAAGGGGTCTTGATTTAAAGAAGAAAAAAAACAAACAAACAAACAAAAAAAAACCCAACCCAAAACAAACTAACCCAGAAAGGAACATGAGAGCTGTAGTAATTTTTAATAGCTTAAGCACAAGTCAGAACATTCGAGTTTAAATCTGCTACTGACTTGATACTTTCCTTTGAACCATTACTTTTTTATGTACAGTTTTTTCTTAGTTGCTTAGTGGTCATAGTTAGGATTGTAAGGCATTCTCTGCATGTGGAGGGGTACTAGAGACCAGATTGTGCTTTGAAACTGAGATAACTGATACTGCTCCTGTTTTACATTTGCACCAATTATAAAATGAAAAGATGTGATTCTGTGTTGAAAGAGCAGCTATGATAAACAAACGCCAATTTATCTAGGAAGTTCTGTACTTGGTTATGTCATAAAGGGGGAAAAAAGCCAAACCAAAACCAAACACCACCAAAAAAAAACCTGGACTGAGCAACTCAAATCCTTTTCATTAAGATACTTTGTTGAACAGAAGAGTAAGCACCAGCTTCCACAATATGGGATCTTTAATTCTGACAGTTCATATAAATACACTCTTTAAGGTTTGAAAAATATATCAAATGTAGTAGTGATGAATCGCATTAAGTTGCAGTGAAGTCTTAATCAGGAATAAGGGGTTCTATTCTAGGCAGCTTCACTAATCATTGCTTCTATCACAGTTTCAGTAGCATGAGTAGTCTCAGAAGTTAATACAATTTATCATTTGTAGTGTTGACATAACCTAGAATGTTTACATCTTTTAAATAATTCAAGTCATAATATTCTGTTGTCAATCTTCTCTTGATACCAAAGTTCATACAGTAGTGGAAGCAGCTGTACAGGGGAACACTTTCTGTGAGCAATAGTGTATTTGTTGTTAATCTGTCTCAGGTTTCTATTTTGGCCTGTGTCTTAGGAACACTGGTTGCAGAACTGGCAAGGTGATAGGGAAAGAGGAGGTGATGGGAAGTATCTGAATCTCCTGTAGCATTGACTTACACTGCATGCTTTAGCCATGTGTTAAGAGGCAGTGGACACTTCTTAGTTAATATGGCAGATATCAGCTTTTTATAAAATACATTTCCTACATGTTTACAGTTATGTGTACTTGGCACCAAGTTTTAATTTAAGGCAATTGCTCTTGAAGCTTGGAATTTGCATTTGATCACTCATCTGTAACTTGTTCTGAAAGTGAATACCCGAGTTGAATGCTATGACCAGGATAAGCCAAAAGCAGTTTTGCGACTAAAGATATAGTGTTAGTAGTGTTATTGACATGTGATAGAGTGTAGTAGTGTTTTATACACTTCAAGATGGGTACACAAGTACTTCAAATAATCCACATTTCTTGTGTTTAAATATTTGAGTCATAGAATCAGCCAGGTTGGAAGAGACCTCTAAGATCATCCAGTCCAACCTAGCACCCAGCCCTAGCCAGTCAACTAGACCATGGCAGCCTTTTCTTCAACCTCCAGGGATGGTGACTCCACCACCTCCCTGGGCAGCCCATTCCAATGGCACATCACTCTCTCTGTCAAGAACTTCCTCTTAACATCCAGCCTATACCTCCCCTGGCACAACTTGAGACTGTGTCCCCTTGTTCTGTTGCTGGTTGCCTGGGAGTGTTCCTTTAAATTACTTTCCCAAATCCAAAAGAAAGATGATACAAAAGTATATGCTACTGTCCCCTTCTGCCAAAGGGAGGGCAGAAGTTGGTATTATTTTGTGGGTTTGGTGTAGTTTGTGGTTTTGTGTTCATCATGTAGTTCTGGCAACACAGAGATTTGTATTTTGTTGTGGGTGTATGAGTATTCGTCAGCAAATTTGAGTCTGATAGAAGCTGTGTTTTAAGTTGGGTAAGGAGCACCATAGCTCCAGCTGATGCAGGTGCTTGACTTAAAGGCTGAGGACTGCAGGTCTGTCCTGCCCAGTGTTCATTTGCAGTTACTTAAACTGGTAACGGCAGCCCAGAGTCTTGTAACTTTACCTGCTTCTGGTCATTTGTTTTTATTCCTGGCTCAGTGAAAGCATTTCCAGAAGTCTGTAGTCAGTTGGCTGAGAAGCTGCTCTGGGATTTTAGACCTTTGGAGAACTCTGATTTTTCAGCACTCTCCAGTGATGTGCATTTCTACGGAATTGTCATACTCCTGGGAAACTTATGATTGTTATTGAGGAAAATCTTACGCTGAATCCTTTGCTCTTCGAAAAGCCTCATGCAGGATTGATGTATGTGAATTTGTATTTCCTTTACTGAAAAATGTTTTGATAGGGAATATGAATACATACTTCTCTTGAACAGCATTAAATGGTAAACCTGGAGTCTGTTTACTAAAGAAGCTTAGATGTGTTGATTGAGCAGTAATATGTGTCTGTATATCTTAATAATCATTTGCATGACACAAGGAAAGACCAGAAAACTAATATCCTTGGAAGAATTGTCTGTGTAATTCCAGTTAAAAGCAAGTCTATTTCTAATTCATTTGCATGAGCAGATGGTGTATACGTCAGCCATCAATTTAGAAAGTGTTCCAGTATTGAAAATTAATGTAGAGATTCTTCAAGGTAAACTATGGTTTTAAGCAGACATGTTTCTGACAAGACTTTAGAACTATTTGGGTGATACTAGACAGACTTTTTAACATGGACAGCTTAAATTTCAATAACTATCTCAGTATATTTTTTCCTACTAGAAGTTTGTTCCCCTTTGGGTTAAACAGTTTCTACCAGTAGCAAATGGGGATTATGCTTTGACCTTCCACACCTAACTGGCAAAAAAGTAGTTTACATATATGCTAGACTGGAGCAGATACTGAGAAGCTACACTTTTCAATTCTTTCTTTATTCACGTAAATGCAGTCGGAACATTACTTGATCCAAGTAGTGCTGGTTTTGATTGTGTTCTTATTGATAGAATAGAATCAGCCAGGCTGGAAGAGACCTCCAAGATCATCCAGTCCAACCTAGCACCCAGCCCTAGCCAGTCAACTAGACCATGGCACTAAGTGCCTCATCCAGTCTTTTCTTGAACACCCCCAGGGACGGTGACTCCACCACCTCCCTGGGCAGCCCATTCCAATGCCAATCACTCTCTCTCTGAAGAACTTTCTCCTAACATCCAGCCTATACTTCCCCCGGCACAACTTGAGACTGTGTCCCCTTGTTCTGTTCCTGGCTACCTGGGAGAAGAGACCATCCCCCACCTGGCTACAACCTCCCTTCAGGTAGTTGTAGACAGCAATGGGGTCTGCCCCGAGCCTCCTCTTCTCCAGACTAAACAACCTCAGCCCCCTCAGCCTCTCCTCATAGGGTTTGTGTTCCAGGCCCCTCACCAGCTTTGTTGCCCTTTTCTGGACGCATTCCAGCACCTCAACATCTCTCTTGAATTGAGGAGCCCAGAACTGGACACAGTACTCAAGGTGTGGCCTGACCAGTGTTGAGTACAGGGGAAGAATAACCTCCCTCGTCCTACTGACCACACTGTTCCTGATACAGGCCAGGATGCCTTTGGCTTTCTTGGCCACCTAGACACACTGCTGGCTCATCTTCAGCTACTATCCACCAGTACCACCAGGTCCCTTTCCTCCTGGCTGCTCTCCAGCCACTGTGTCCCCAGCCTGTAGCGCTGCTTGGGGTTGTTGTGGCCAAAGTGCAGAACCCTGCACTTGGCCTCGTTAAATTTCATCCCATTGACTTCTGCCCACCCATCCAGCCTGTCCAGGTCCCTCTGCAGGGCCCTCCTACCTTCCAGCAGATCGACACCTGCTCCTAGCTTGGTGTCATCCGCAAACTTAATGATGCTGTACTCAATCCTCTCATCCAGATCATCAGTAAAGATATTGAACAGGCCTGTGCCCAGCACTGATCCCTGGGGAACACCACTAGTGACAGCTGCCAACTGGATGTGGCACCATTCACCACAACTCTCTGGGCTCGGCCTTCCAGCCACTTCCTGACCCAGCACAGAGTGAATTTGTTCTGTTCTGTTTTCTCACTGTTTCCATAATTCGGGGGTGTTTGGTTGATGGAATTTTTTATTTTTTTTTTTAAACTTCTTTGACCAGTTAAGTCACTAATGGGGGACATTGTTAAGGTTAAGGTTTGAATTTCTCTAACAGGATCCGTAAAGCTTGTTTAGTAGCATTGTGTAATTTGATAACATTTGAATAATTCTCTCCCAGTTCCACTACCCTTGCTTAAGCCTGGCTCTGTATTAGCTGTATCTGGACATAGCAATTGTAGGCTTTAGTTTATGTCTTCTGCTTTAAAAATAGCTGCTAATTTGCTCAATACCCTTGAGTTTTGGTTTTAGTAGGGGCAATAATGAACAAATCTCTGTCTTTGGTAAATCTTTCTGTGTGCATCTGTTACATCTTTTGTCAAAAGAGATATTGCTTTGAAAATATAGTGGAGGGTAGTATGTTTTAGTGCATTTATTCTGCAGTGTGGCTGTAGAAGTGCTTGGTGTCTTCTTCTTACACTGAATATGTGAAGCATGTAAATAACCTTCATGTGTCCAGAAGATGGGTGTTCTGCACAAACGCTCCACTTCTGGATACAGGTTAAAGTGTAGACATGGATGGCAGGTGTCTTCTGCTGTTAAATTATGCAGTTAAATAAAAAGTTATTTTGTCTGAAGTGTAAAATCTTTTTTTGGGGGAGACAAGTAGGAAAATAATCTTCTAAGTAAGATTTTCACCTACTGAAAAACACAGATTTGTTTTTAATTTCTTACACTCTTCACCATATGAAGGCCTTTTTTTTATTTCACATGATAGCAGTATATAATTTCCTTCTGCTCCCGCTTTCGGACTGCAGTTTCCTGTTTATAGAAGCTTAAGACATTATGTTTCTACCTTTATTTGGCCCACGCTGGTATGGCAAACAGTGTTGCTTTGTCAGAGGACTGACTTGAGTAACACTAAGGGTAGGGGGAAAGAGAAAGCACAAAATATTCTTTAGGTCATGAAGTAGAGATTTTCTTTTTTTATTTTTAATATGCTTGCAACATTTGCTTTTAAATAAAAGTTGGAGGAGTTCTGAATATGGTAATCATTCCATAGATGGAGGTTACAAAAGATGAACTTACATAACAAGTTACAACTCACATCTCAAATCTTGCTAAAAAGGCTTTGGTATCTGTCAGCCTTGAATTTGCAACTCTTAAGAGACTCAAATACATTTTAAACAAAGTGGAGTATGTTTCTGTACATAGCACAAGGAGAATCATTCTGGGTTTAGGTTGTATGGACTTTGTTCTTCTTATCATCAGAATTTCAGTAGGTCATTTCTGAAACAAAGATACTAGTTGCTGAGTTTACTTAAGCTTTATCCTTCAAACTGCTATAATCCTCCTAGTAATTTTTCCTTCCACAGGCCTTAAAGTTCTCCAAAGACTTTTGTAGGATTTCTTGCCATTCTTTCTTCTCTACACATGCCCTGCTGCTGTTTGTGTTTTATGCAAATTAAAGCTTGAGTCTTTAAGTAGTTGCCTCCTGCCAGGAGCCAAATGAAAGCAAAATATCTGTATTTTTTCATATGTTACTTAAATAATTATTTAGAATCTAGTAAAGTTCCAGTTCAGTGATACATGAGCTGAGTAAGAAAGATGATTATCTGGTGATTTGAGTATTATATAACTAAACATTAGTATTTGAGTCAGAAGGGACCTAGATGTTCCACCTCAACACAAGGGGGAAGTTCTTTACTGTAAGGGTCACAGAGCACTGGAGCAGGCTCCTCAGAGAGGTTGTGGAGTCTTCTTCTCTGGAGCCTTTCAAGGCCTGTCTGGATGTGTTCCTCTGTCATCTGTGTTAGATAGGATTGTCCTGCTCTGGCAGGGGGTTGGACTTGATGATCTCTTTGGGTCCCTTCCAACCCCTAACATCCTGTGAGCCTGTGAGATATGCTTGAGGAAGGGGTCAGTAGAAACATTCTGAAGGTTGGCAAGACAGGGAAAGTCTTCATGTGCAGGCATAGCCTCAGATATGTGCAAGCTGTGAAGGGACTGTCTGAACAGCAGTGTCAGTCAACAGAAACTGAGAGTTAGAATGCCAAGTTGGGTAAGAACCAGCAATAGGTTCTCCTTACAACTGTGAATTACATGTTGGGTGAAACTAGGAGGAGCATCCCAAGCAGATTCATTTGTGAGGGTTTTTTTTCCAGACAGTATTAATGTTAGTGCAGTTAGTCTTGGTGTAAGAACCAGGTGAATAATATCCTGCTATTTAAGATTAGCAAGGATGAGAGGCCTTTTTTTGCTTTTTTATTTGTCGTGCTATGTTAGGTGATTTAAAAGTTAATCCTAAAATTTTGTTTCCTGACTAAATGGTAGCTTCAAGGTAAGGCAGCACCAGTTATCACTTCTGTGTGAAAATCAAGCTGAATGTATTTCAAGCACTTAAAATGAATTGCTGTTACCATAGTAGTTCACAGCGATAAAAGATAGTCTGGATTATAATCTAAATGCAGGTCTTGACAAATGCTAAGCAGGAGTCAAAATAAAGCAATAGATTGTTAGCAGAAGAATGTTGCTTTACTTAGGATGCTTTAAGATAAGTAAACTTTAAAGCCAAACCTTAAGTCAGTAATACTGAAATCATGTCAGCAGACCAAATCTTGTACATATCTTAACTCGGGATTAGATGCAGTCTGCCAAGTATCTTCTTACAGCCACTGGTTGTTTCTGTGTTTGAAGCACACTTAAGCTTGCTCTACAAGTTGCTTTTGTGAGGTGCAGAAAGGGAATCGGTTTAGGCTGTTTTGCTTGTGAAAGCAGTTTTCTCTACTGTGGTGAAAGTATTACAGCAGGACCTGTCTCTTGAGTCCTGTGAATTAGAGTATTTTCAGTGAGCTTCTGTCTTCTGTAAATGTGTTTACTTTAGAATGAGTCAAGGATTTGGTTTGAGCATAAAATGAGGAATGTTTGACACTTGTTTATGTAATATTGTTTAGCACTAGAAATCCAAAATTTGAAGAAAATCTTAAATGTATATGTAATTTAGGTGCAGCGAAGCAAACCAAACTGTTTTAAGATAGTTCTCTAGGTACCGTAACCTCAGAATTTCAGATTCACTTTTTTTTCCCTAATATACCGTTCTTCCTTGGAATTTCAGATGTCTTCATTTGTCTGTATGCTTTCTGTACTATTTCAGAGGTTCTTGGGCATAATGTGTTTGTACTTGAAACTTAAAGTGGTAGGCCTTTTGAAGTTTAGTATCCAGCACTACTGCTCTTTCTCCAGAGAGTAAACCCTCGGAGTTAGCAAGGCCTTCCGGATAAACACATTTTGCCACATTTTGCCACATCTTGCTCATTATGCAGTGACTGTTGGTTTCTTTGATACATTTTTTTAAAGATGTGTCTGGGGTTCTAATTTAAATTCCCAGAGACTCTAATAATTTTGATAGAACCGCTGACAATTTATATTACCCTTCCCTCTCCCCTCCCTCCTTCCCCAAAGAAAGGAATTGGAAGTGAGAGGAAAAGGTAAGCCCACCCAAATAAATTAGTCACTCGATTTGGAAATTAAAAAGGAAAACAAGTTTAACAATAACTTAAAAAGGGTATCAAAGGTAGGGAGGTTACAAAAGGTGTAGGGAAGGAAGAATACCAAATACAAAAAGGTATGAATACAACCCGATTTTGTGATGGTGATGATGGTGATAGCCATGTGTGTGGAGAGATGCAGGGAGAGCTGCAGTGTGTGGTTCTGAGTGCTCGAGAGAGTGTCCAAGAGCAAGTGTCCAAAGAGAGGGAGAACAGGAAGTCCCCCTGTTTTTATGGGACAGGAAGGGGGAGTGGGCTAACCCTCACCTGGGGGTGTCCAAACCCACCCCTGAGGAGGGGTCAGGACCACCTGAGGTCAGGTTTTGAGTTCAGGGACACTCCTCCTGGAGTGTTAACCGTATACAAGATGCTACATGTTCTAGCCTTTCAGACTGTATTCTGTGTATTGAACTTCATGGTGAATCTGGGCATAATCAAAGCACAGAATTGAAGGGAGAAAAATGTGCTACTGCATTTTTAGATTCTTGATTGTGCCAGTGTAGTAGATTCTTGGCTGTGTATGAAAAAAACAACTTCGAAATGTCTCCAGATAAGAAGAGGTCATTGAACCTTTTGGGCAGTTAGCTTATTTTGACCTAGCCAATGTTTAAGTGTCTACTGCTGTGTTTTTGATGAAGGATGCAAGAGGTTGTTTTTGTTTGGGTTTTTAAAAAAAATTCTGTTACAACAGAGTGACTGGAACAGGGGAAGTTGCCAAATATTCTTTTCTCCACTTTGCATGGTAACTTCTAGAAAAAGTTTTGTTCATGAACAATAGAGAATGGATGCTAATTGAGAGTATGGCAGTAGAGCCAAGGGAGAATCAGCTTGCTGTGGAGAACAGTGGTGGTGCAGTAGTCTTGTGTAATACAAGTCAATATTTTGGTCTTCGTTGTCATAATTTAGTGTGTTGGGGACCTTCATCACCTGTGGTCAGTTAAGGATTCTGTTCTTCCAGAATGTTAATGTAATCTACATTTTTTTTTAATATACATTTACATTTTTAATATACATATGAAATGCAGGACATCACATGCTGTTGCCATGGCTTATGTAACTCAAAAGTGGGAATAGGATTTTTAAATACTCAAGGAGTATTTAAAGGACCAGAACCTTACACACTTTCTCTGCTGTTTTAAGTTTGGGGTTTGACTGGTTTTGACAAAAATACATAATTAAAAGGCTAAGTTGAGCAACTTTGCACTTCATTGTTGTATCTCATTGTCAGATACAAACTGTCCTTGTCACCGAGATTCGTGCTGGTTTTATGTTGTTCAGTTAAGGCAGTTCAAAGTCATGGATGGGTTGCAGTGGCTTTGAAGATGAGAATGTTGAGGTTTTTTTACTAGATCTGTATTTTTGCTTAATACTGCTGTTATCTTTTACAACTAGTGAGAAAGAGGCCTGTTCGTTGCAGAACTGTAAATCCATAAAGACCCACAGCAGTATTTCTGGATTATGTTCGTTTAGATGTAGCACTTTTGATGAAGCACCTTTGTCTAAAATCTATGTTCTAAAAAAAGACTTAATAAAAACAAATACTTGTGAAATTATTTGAGATTCTTGAATGCCTCGTGCAGATGTGCAGTATTCAGACTTTAGGTCATCTGGTTTCATAAATATGATTAAATGTTTTTCTGATACAATAGGAAATTGAAACAGCAATTTGAGAATGGGTCAAATTAATATATTCATCACTAGATCTGCAAAGTGGTGTTATTTTTTTCTTCATAATGTTTCTTGTGTTTTCAGAGTGGATTTCTGTACTATAAAGGAAACTTATGAGCAAGCTTTTCTCACCTTTATAGAGCAGAAGCCAAGTCACCTCTGTGGTAACTCATTCAATCTTCAGAAAAACGTGCATGTTTACTTCTGCTTTCAGTGTTTTTAGTAATGTGAGTGACAATTCCAGATCATAAGCACTTCTGCTTCACTATAGAAACACTATTTTAAAACTAGACTTTTCCTCAGATTACTTTCATGGTTTAGAGGAATAATTTTGGAAATAATTGATTTAGATGCTTTAAAATATTTGGAGGACCATTTCCTTACAATTATGTACTTTACAAAAATGAAGAATCCTTTTTCATCTGTGGCCTCCTACTTAGTAGTTTTTTGCTTTCAAGAAAGGCTTGGAGATCTGACAGTCCTTCAGTCTTTTCCAGCTGTTATCCAAGATGACTGTCTCTCTTCCTGTGTAATAGAGAAAAAATGTGTGTACATGCATGGGTTTTTTTGTTTGTGAGATGTTTTTTTATATAAAACATGGGAATAAAATTGCTAAAGATGGCAAAAATAGGGCATTTATGTCTGGAAGTAGATGTCCACTTAATTCTTTTACACTGGGAAGAGGTATGATTTGCAGGTAAAAATTGATGAAATGATGAGAGCAAGGAAGAACTTTACTGAAAATAGTGTGATTTTTTTTTTTTGGGAAAGAGGGCAAGCTATGGAAGGACCCACTGTGGGTTTCCAGAGCAGAGATGCACATTGTTCCAGAGGATGAAAGAAAGCAGATGTTTTTTAGATATTGATGTTGATACTCTCTAAAGAAAGGAATAACATGAAACATGAAATTGTTTGATTTCATTGCTGATTGTTCTTTTTTTCCCTTCTCAGAACTGGTGTGGTTATTCAGATGTGCTTACAGACTTCTTAATATACCAATTAAAAATGCAGAGCCATATTTTTTCAAACATTACTCTTTACAAGAGGATTTCTGGACTTAGAGAAATGTTACTAGAAGGAAATTCAGCTCTATCTATACCTTGCAGATGTAAAGCTGCTTTTCTCATCAGAGACATTGTTTGCTACTGATGTATTTAAGAATAAACTTGTTATGTTAACTTTGCTTTGTGGTGGTTTTGCCTTATATTGTGCCTCAGAAAGCTGAGGTGGTTCTTTTCTAATTGTGTTTTGGTTTGGTGTGTGGGTTTGATTTGAGTTTTTTTAATTTCGTTTCATTTTCCCCTCTCAATATCCTGAACCATGTTTTGAACTCTATGTGCTATTGCAATGCAAATAATTTCTACTAGTTGTCACTCTTTCAGTTTACATGTAATAGCCTACAACTGCCTTGGCTGTCTTATAAACATTTTAAAAAGTAATATACAGAAACACTTAGGAAATTTTAGCATTTGTTTTCCAGTCATTTCAGGGAAATGTCTTTTAAAAGCCAGTGTGTTTTGTTTCAGTGAGCAGTATAGGATGTGCACAGCAACTGGCTGCTTGCTGCACTCTTCAGGAGAATAGCCTTCTAGTGTACTGTTTTTTTGGACTTATTCACCTTATTGCTTATGGTACCGCACCCAAGCTGCTTTCATTTCAGTGAAAAGTAATTATTAATTAGGAAAATACATTTTAGTTTCTAGTGGTTTCGTTAATTATGATCTTTTGTTTTTTGAATGAACCCAATACTTTTAAAAATATATGTATAAACCAGACTTTTTTCTTTTAGTATTGAACTATCTGTAAGAAGTGACAGATTTAATATAAGCCATAACTCTTTCTTCAATATTTACTTGATTTCACCAGTGAAGATCGATGCTTTGGTGTGTTTGTTTTGGTTTGAGTACCATAATTTGCTTTAATTTGATAGAAGGAAGTTATCTCTAAAGTGCATGATTGTGGGCAGCAAAGCCCAAATCTGACAATTTTTTGCAACTTCTGAGATTCATTTTGATATTAAGGAAGTCATACTCAAATATGATAATAAGGTAGCAATGTTACTAAATGAAACGATGCTAGTATCTTTGTGGCTTGAGTACATGAACTAAGTGGTGACTCTTTTCTGTTGCAGACTAATACCATATGTGATTTTTCTTTTAAAAAGCAACCAAACTTCACAAATATGTCTGTGTTGGGACACCATGCTGTCCTGAGTGTGAAGTCTTTTTTTTTTCTTTCATGTGTAACTGCTCTGTAGCTATGTCCCTCTGATTACTCAGTACTCTTAGTAAAGCTGCCATATTTCTGGCACTGTTAAAAACAAATACAGGTCTTTCTCCATTTCAGCTGTTTGTTGATAGTTAACATCCAAGATGTCCTATCACTCTTCCTTGTTACAAGCTCCCTGAGTTCTCCTCTGCAGTTTCTTTTATTTGGTTCTCTCAAATAGATTACTTTTAATTTCTCCTCTTTTTACTTGTTAGGTTTCTTTCTCCTTCTTGACTGACCTTGCTCCGCAGTGGTCTTTCTTCTGTGGTTACTCCCACTCTTGCTGTTTCCTCTAAATTGTCTTTGGGGTTTTTAATCTACCTGATCCTACTCCTGACTTCAGTTTCGTGTCAGATATGTCTAAATTTATTCTCCAATTTGACTCCATTTTCCAGACTTTCTTTTGTCACTTTAGCTGAAAAGTAAGCCCAGCTACTTACCTTCCAGTGTTTCAGGGCAGCTCTTTTTCTGCTCAGTAAATTTGTTATATGTTATTCGTATTTACTCTCCAAATGTGCGAAAGCTCATCAACTTTGAAGAAGTATTTGTGCAGACAGAAAAGGGGAAACTTGATAGCTCTGTGTAAAGTCAGGTTTTTGTTGTAAATAGTAAAGATACATGAAAGAATGGAATACAAATATTCAATTCACAGTTCAAATTGTGGTAGTAGTGTAATGAGCTAGAAGAAAATAGCAGTTGATTGGTAACATTGCTATCTGGAAATAATAAAATGAAAGCTGATCTATCCTTGGAAAGACCTTGGTTGATTCCACTTCTGTATATCAAAGAGAAAATGGAGTTTTAGGACATAAGATATTAGATCTTACCATTGTGGATGATACATTGTCCTCCAATACTTGTTTGCATGTTTCTGCCCATGCTTCCAGTATGATAGGAGCTTTAGCTATAGATGCACTGAATTCACTCACTTCTACACCTAATGCAAGAGATAAAAAGGAGAGCACTGATTGCTCTCAAAGACAAAGTAGGCTAGTGATTACTTAAGTGTTAAATGCATGTATTTGTCTGACTGAGGTAAAGGTCTTTGGAAATAAATGCTCCAGTTTCTTCTGCTAATTCAATCTGTGCCAAAACCCCTCCATTTCTGAAGTGATTTTGTTTGAAAACTTTGCTTTGTATGAGGATATTATGTAGGGAAAAGGATGACTGAGGCATTTTTAGAAGAAAAATATTTTTCAGCAGCTGGGTAAACAAATATTTTTACATCGTTTGTAGGTAGGAGGAGGCTTTTTCTGAGGGAGGCAGTGATAGCAAGTTCAAGAAACAATTTAGAACAGAAGCAGAACATAAGCCTTTTATTTTCCTCAGGATTTGTCACCATATTGTAGTTGTGATGTCACATTTTGTCTTGTCATAATCATGGTCTTTGAAGGGTCTGGAGGCATGAAGAGATGTAATTAATGTGTTTATGTCCACTTGTAAACAATGATGATGGTGATTGCACCTTAAAGTAATGCTAATCCAAGCTAGATGCTATCTGCCCCATAGTTTTAGGCATGTCTGATCTAAATTGGTACATTTTGTGGCTAACACTTTATTTAATTGTGTTATTAATTAGAAAAAGGTACCATGAGGTGTGTTTGTTTTTTTCTAAAACATGTAAATAAATTATTAATTGGTTGTTTTGGAACATTAAGGCCTTTTTTGTTCTGGCGAATGTATGGTCTGAGTGTTATTTTGAAGCTTAAGCATGTATCTGCCTGCATTCTTGGTTCTTGAAATTTATTTTTTCAGTTGCCTATGAGGCTACAGATAGTTAGCTTTAAAAAAATACCTTTTTCCCTCTGCTTGAAAGCACTGGTTGGTGTAGGAGTGTATATCTTAGACCTGAGGCAGATTGGCAGTGGAAATTTTATCTAGGTGGTGGGGTTTTCTTTTCCTGACTAGTGAATAAGCTCTAAAACTGCATTAGTGGACTTGCATGTTTAGTACTGGTTTGTTTTTCTTATTTGGAGAAGTTAGTTTCCCTTTTCTGTTGTAAAGACTATAGCCCTTTTAGTTTTACCTTTGGGATTTAACACCTGTAACTTCATGTGCTGCAGTTAGCTAATTTCTGACCAAGCCATAAGGGAATCTGAGATGGTGTTGGGGTACTCCACATAGTCAGAGGAGCTTAACTTTGTAGTGATTATGTTGTTACTGTGGTGTTAGGATATGACAGTATTTGTAGGTAGACATAGTGTTTTATTAGACCTCCTAGCATTTGGCAACTTTCAGGCAAGTGAGCCTTTTAGCCACAAGATGAAAGTTTATTTATTGGAAGGCTGTTTGCTATTTTCAGTTACACAAGTTGGTCTAACTAAAGTTGCTACTTTGGCCAAAGTCATGAATTTCCCCAGGAAAAAGGAAACTGTGATTTTTAATTTGGACTTGTGTTGGCTTGAGGTGGTTTTCTTCCCCTTGCACGTTAGTGTTGTTTATGTAGTGAATGGTCAGATGTCTTAGATAATTTGTTCTATGGCAAGGAGTGTCTTAACTTTTAGGTTTGTGAGGCCTATGGATATTAATCCCTGCTCTGTGCCAATAAACTGGTATTTAAAAGGCAACTTGCTCCTTGTTGTGAAAAACCTTTTAAAAACAGTCCCTATGCCTTACTTTTAAACCTTCTTATATGTCCATGCTTTCTTGTTTGTGTTTTTTTGACAGTAAAATGAAGTTATTTTCCAATGATTATTATTCAGCAAAGCAAGATAAAATTTTAAGACTGGCAGTTGGAACAAATTTCCAACACTTTCAAATTGAGGATGTGGATATTTTAATACATTCATGAATTTTCAAACACATTATTTCATTTTTTTTAAATTGCCAATTTGATTTCCTTTTATTAAATCCACTTAGACTCAAATGCTTTAGCCTCATGAAAAGAGATGTTCTCAGCCTTTTTGATGACAACACCAGTTTATTTTGGTTTAGTTTTCTTAAATTACTAATTCAGGGTGGGGGAGTACAGTTTTAAAATGAAGTTTGAGCTTTCACTGTTTCAAAGTGTATCACTGTTTAGTCAGAAGTTAATATATACTTCAGTTATGGGGTATTGTTTCCATCTATGAAGAGATTGCTATGATCTTGTCATTTAAGGAATAATCAATTGGATTTCAGCCTTATTTTCCTTCCTCATTAAAAAATTGGAATATTGGACATATTTTCCTGATTTTACTTCTTTTTAACCAATCTTGATGGATTTTATTGGAAGGAAATTATGTTTGGTTACTTTTATCAAACCTTGATAAGTATGTGATCTATTTATTTTATGATGATGTTATTGTAAGTATACCTACAAGTAGAATGTGATGTGTCTTATATTTACTGTAAATTATGTTGAGGGAATGAAATTTTATTTTCAGGTCTTAGAGTATGATTTTGAGGCAGCCTTGTAACTAATCTGTAGTTTATAACTAACGTTGTATCTCCCAGTGCATGTTGAATCTGAAGGTCTTAACCATTTCTTGATTTGCTTACGTTGTTTTTACTGAGAATGTTACTTTCCTGTACAGTTTTTGTTTAAAGATGGTAATGTGGGCTTTATAGTGATCTGTTTCCTACGAAATCCCTCTTGATAGGGAACAAAGTACTTCACCATGTTAATGTCAGTGTTATGTGACACAGGGAAAGACAAGTAATTGTTCAGAGGAACCTGCAAATAATTCTTCCTGGTAAAGAGTGGATTTTTAAGGTGATACTCATCCTTGTAAACTTGAATTAGTGCTGATAATGCTGGGGGGGGGTTGTCATTATTATGTAATAACCTGGTGTTTTATTGTTTGCAGCCTCTCAGAAACAGGATAGCCATGGCCACAGAAATTGGCTCTCCGCCTCGATTTTTCCATATGCCGAGGTTCCAGCACCAGGCGCCTCGGCAGTTGTTTTACAAGAGACCTGATTTTGCACAGCAGCAAGCAATGCAACAGCTCACTTTTGATGGAAAGCGGATGAGAAAAGCTGTGAACCGAAAGACCATAGACTACAATCCTTCTGTAATTAAATATTTGGAGGTTAGTTATTCTGTTTTACTTTAGAGAACTTTTTAACTTCCTGAAAGTCATCTTTTTAGTGTCCACAGGGAAGTCAGGAGGTCTGCTTTTTCAGATTAAGTGACAAATGCTTATGAATTGGTGGTAGTACCAATACAAAGGGGTTTGTTCCTTGGTACTAAAAGTGCATATGTGCACAGCTGATGTTGTAGTTTGTGTAAACACCACTGTTTGCATTCTGTCTTGGAATTCCAAATTAGAGAGTAATTGAGTGTCTTGTGTGATGTTTGGACTTTTCAGTTAACATAAGAACAATGGCATTAGTTACAAGGATTTTTTTTGTTTGAAATAGACATTTCCTGAAATGGGACATAAACCATTACCACTCCTCCTCCAAAACCAGGACAATAAAAGATATTTCTTACGACTTTACCAAGTAGCACTGCGGCTTGTACTGTGGTTTCTGAAAATCCCTTTCTGTACAGTTAGTAGGTACAGAATAACTTCAAATGTTGTTTAAGAAGTGCTTCTTTAAAAGTGCTTATTTAGCTTTCCTGATGATGAGGTACTATTAATTTCTTAAGAATCTCCATTTACTGTAGAAGTACTGGACATTAGCTCATAAGAATTAGAATCAAGTCTGTAAATACATAAATTGTTGGAATCTCAACTGCAGCATTGAAAGACAAAATGCTGAAATGAATTCCATCCACTGTGGCCAGTGTGTGTGATTATAACTTGTATATGTTAAAATTTGGAAGGTTTTTATAAGAACAATTTATTATCTAAGATTTAAAAACTGAACTTCAAAAACATTTGCTTGTATTTTAGGTGTGATCCTCAAAAGATTCTATGAGTAGTAGGCTGATTATTATTTTAATTAGGACTTTCTTTATCGTGGTAGAAATAAGCACCATCAAACTTCTGTTTGATTTTTTGGACCTGGTTAATGAGGATACACTTGAGTTCCATTTCAGTGCTGGGTTCAATACAAATTTAGTTTGATGTGGTTCCATTAAAAAAAAAGTGAGAAAAATGGTTTGGGTGTAATTTGCTCCTGGTTTAAGGAATTGTATCAGACTGTAGTATTGCATGCTGGAAATGTTTTATCTGGAATTTGAGCTTGTGTTTCTAATGCATACACAGATTCATATTGGTGAAGTCTACAGCATAAAGCTGAAGTAATAATTTCATGCTTAATTCATGGTTTTCTTTGACAGTTCACACAATTTAACCAATTGAAGGCATTTTTATCCTTTGATCTATTAAGTTGTATGGATTTAAATGCATTATTAGCTTTATGCTTCAGCCACTGAGGGTTCTTTTGTAGCTCAGGTCACTCTGTGGGATTTCATTTAGAGTTCAGCACAGCTCCTAGTGGTGCAGATTTTTATCCTCAATATAAACCTTTTGAAATGATTGAACTTGCTTTGTGTAGAGTACCTGTTAGCCTGGGAAGCAAAGTACCAGTCATCTGTTAAAATTATTTGGCTTATTACGTAGAACTGCTCCTTTTGTATTGTTAAGCTGCAGTTTTAAACAAGCTGATTTAGTCTGGTGAAATGAAGACATTAAACATTCTTGAATCTTTTGCTTGTGCTGTACAAATTCCACCAGTTTCCTGAGACCAAAGTATTTTAACAAAATGTAATATCTTTGGAGTACTTTCAAATTTACCAAGATATCTGTCAACCTGTTCCTTGTTTTCTGTTGTTTAACAATGAAATGTAGTGATACCAATTTGGAGTTGTTTTCATCTTTCCAGAATAGAGTGTGGCAGAGAGACCAGCGAGATATGCGAGCAATCCAGCCTGATGCAGGATATTACAATGATGTAAGTAGAACCTGATGAGGTTTTGTGGATAAAATTAGTCCAGAAAATGGGAAGATTTGTGCCTGTCAGCTGAGATAGTGTTTGTGTCTAAGAGACCTTAAAGATGTGGAATGTCTGCGCTCTGCATTCTTGTTTTGTTGGAATCTGTGAAGAGAACCTGAAATGGGATAGACTTGGAGTTTTTGTATGTAAGAACTCTTAATAATGCACTGAAGTTGCATAGCTGCTGGCTGTATGAGGTGGCTAATCATGAGACTTCTGAACATTTCTACCAACTTCTGATAATACTGCTGCGAATGAAAAACTTGCTTTTCCAGAAGTAGTTGTTCAGAATTTGTGTTTCTTGCAGTTTCTGGTTAGAGATATCATTATGAAACCTTTTCTTCTTTCTGTCATAGTTGGTGCCTCCTATAGGGATGCTAAACAACCCGATGAATGCTGTAACAACAAAATTTGTTCGGACATCTACTAATAAAGTAAAATGCCCCGTGTTTGTTGTCAGGGTGAGTATAGTCTTGGATTTACTTAGTGGTATTGTCTTGAAATTAGAATGATGTTCTGAACTGAAGAAACAATATAACAGTTAAAGCATTTGCAGATAAAACTAGCATGTAGCGTATAGGTACTTCTTCTGTCTAGTCTTTCTGTGGAGGGCTTTAGAAAATGAAATTATAAGGTCCGAGTACAAAATAATTGCAGAATCACACAATAGTTTGGGTTGGAAGGGACCTTTAAAGGTCTAGTCCAACTTCAGTCTGAAGCACACTCCCATTTGGGAGGACTAATGTATCTTGACTCGGAGGAAAAAAAGGCGTTTTGGTCTCTGGCATTTGACTCTTGGGGTAGCTTTTAAGAACTTCTCTGTGATGTCAGCACTATTACATGGATATTGCTAGAAGTGCATTGGTGCCAGTAAGCTGGTGGTTCTCTACAAATGGATTTTTTTGTTGCTTATAGAATGGGCTTTGTACTGGTAAAGTCAAAAGCCCTTTGGCACAGTCCTGCATGTTCATCTTACATTCTCTGGAAAGTCATGTAGTAAATTCCAGTTTTGCAGATTCCCTGGAAGAACCTTATGATGTATTTGGAGGTTTGTGAGGAAATATTTAAATATTGCATTTGCAGTTAATTTTTTTTTCTTGCAGTGGACTCCTGAGGGGAGACGCTTGGTCACTGGTGCATCTAGTGGAGAATTCACTTTATGGAATGGACTGACTTTCAATTTTGAAACAATATTGCAGGTAAATTAATCTGCTGCTTATTTCCTTGAGGTTTTGAAGCATCTTTTAGGTAAACATCTTCACCTTGTTCAGTTATGTTTGTGGTTTAAGTGCTGTAATGGATGTGTTGGAGGTCTTTTATTTTGCTCTGACCCCATGTCAGACTGTGCTATGGGTAGTTAATGCTTCTCATTCCATCCCAACATGTTGTACTGACTCTTCTCAAGAACATACTATATTTGTAATAATAAAGAAGTATTTTGGACTAAAAAAAAACCCTTCATTTATTGTTCAGAAGACCATTGTATACAAAATAAGGGAATTGTTTCTCCACGATAACACCTTCTGTCTAACTAGGTCATCATTGTGATCATTCCCTTGTCACAGCTGTTTCGTAGGCGCTTTACTAACTTTTGTGTTTCTGTGGGTCAGATAGTACTGGAACATGTTTGCTAGAAGTTTTGTTTCTGAATTTGCAGGCTCACGACAGCCCTGTAAGGGCTATGACTTGGTCACACAATGATATGTGGATGCTGACAGCAGACCACGGGGGATATGTGAAATACTGGCAGTCCAACATGAACAACGTCAAGATGTTCCAGGCACATAAGGAGGCGATTAGAGAGGCCAGGTTTATACACAATATACCATTTTCTGTAGTACCTATTGCCGTGATTAGACTGTTCTCTAAGTGTATTCTGGGTGCAGAAATGCATGGGTTCTGTCAGATTCTGGGAAACTTACTGCACCACATAAACACGATATTTCCTTTTGTTTCCACATACTCACAGTTTTGCTGGCACCTTTCTGAATTAGTATTGTCCCAGTATCCGCCTCTGCAATATGTTAGAGATGTATTTGTCTGCCGCATTTTGCACTGGTATTCTTTTTATTTTTATATGGTGACGATGTGTATCAGTTATTCCTTTTTATACGCACTGTGTAAGACAACAATTTCATTCCAAATAAAGAATTCAGTCTTTAATAATCTTAACTGAATAAAATATAAAGCCTTCAGAAATAAAACACCTGCATAGTTCTCACAAAATAATAAAACACTAAATAAAGTGAAGAACTGCTTGGCTCGGTGAAGCCAAGGCTTCCAGTAATACTAAATACCCACGCAGACTGCCACATACAGAAGTCTAATGTTAATACTGAATGGGTTCTTCAAGCTTGAAACTGTAAGCGAGCCATTGAAAAAGAAGACTGTAGGATATTCTCTTGGTTCACTGTTGATGCCTCAGTTGTGCAAATGTCTATTCATATATTAAAAAAATGGAATCTAAAGAGATAATATCAGTAAGATGTAAATGAAGGATGTTTCTAAAGTAAACTTGCACGTAATTTTTAGTAAGATATGAAAATGTTTTTAAAGTAAGCCCGAAGGGAAGCTGCAGATCCAAAATAAAGCCAAAGCAGTGTTTGTTCGGGTTCAGGTGCTGGCCCTTGGTGATAAAGGTTCACTGCCACAAACCCACTATTCCACTAAAGTCACCATTTTTCTTTGATAGCGTGCAGCATTTTCTGCCAGACCTTGGTTATAAGGTGCTTACATTGGATATAGTTACTGTCTGACTGTCATGGCCTTACACTGTATTTCTCTACTATTTTAACCCCTCTCCTGATCATAAAGATCTGGGATTTCATGAGGGCTCCCTCGTGGTCTTTCACTGCACCAGAAAGGAAGCGAGTGCCTGTCAGTTGCTATAGATGTTCTGGCCCTAATCACATGGCTAAATAACTCCTTGCTTTTCCAGTGACTTTCATCAAGTGACACTGACTGCTCAGTCTGGAAGCTTCTTCTGTGCTTGTAGGATTCTTTTAGTGGTGTTGCTGGGGTGTTGTAAGAGGGAGTTTTTCCAAATTACTTTTACAATAAGTGGTACACTTGTTTTATATATAAACGTTTGTCAGCAGTTAATCCAACTAGCATTTTCCCCTTGACCAGCTCTCCCTTATTTTTGCTTCTGTGCTGCAAAGCACCTGTGGCTGAAGAGTTTTTTTCCTAGGAACAGTTCTCCTGTGCTTCTACACAGTGTCACTTTCTTATGGTGTTACCAAATGTGAAAATTGTAGGTGGCAGTTACCAAGTCGTACTGATGTTTGCTTCTCATCCTGCAGAGAAAGCACTGCTGTGTGCAGTCGTAGGTAGGAAGGTGCTAAGAATGAATTCTGCATATTTGCCCTTGTTTGACAGGGGACTGCAATGCAATAGTAACCCTATGCTAAATTCATGTCTTGTGGTGAAGTGTCATTTGGCAGGCGCTGTATTCACTTAGAAGTCCCTATGTTCAAATGCATCCTTCGGTGTATAACACTTTACAGTATAATTTTGCCCTGTCTGAGAAGCATAGATAATCTGTTAAATGCTGACTTCTTTCCCCTGCTGTGTGTCTTCATGTAACAGTTTCTCACCCACGGATAATAAATTTGCTACATGCTCTGACGACGGCACTGTTAGAATCTGGGACTTTCTACGTTGCCATGAGGAGAGAATACTTCGAGGTATGTGTACCAAAAGTACTGATTGGGGTATTTCAAGAGGGGTTAAAAACCATTTTTTTAACTAGGTGTTGGCAATACAGGAGTATCAGCTTGTCTACATTTTTGTATTACGTCCTTGACCTGAATCCTCCAAACAAGTTTTTGTTTGGCTGCTGCTCTAGGTGCCTTTATAATATTCAGGTAGGCTGCAGTTCACAATGACCTTACTCTGTTTACTGTCTGTGTAAGCTCTAAACAATGCAGGTGGATAGAAGAATTTTTTTTTTTCGCTCCATGTGCTCACAGAAACAACTGTTTCTGGATCAGAAATGCATTTATCTTCTCCAAAGTTTAACCTTTATGACTAATTTTACTGGAGAACACTCATCTTCATGCAGAGAATTCCATTCTTTTCATGGGAGTACTTTCCATTCTTGTTTTCTTCAGAGGCAAGGTAGTTACTTTTTCTCAGTTCTTAGGAGGTAGGCATCGTTTAGGTAGGGAAAACAATTTTGATCATGTCGTGCATAGCACGTGCAAATAATCCTTTAGCTTTGTTCCAGTAATTTTCTGTCCAGCATCTGCATGGGCCTCCTTCTGATGCCTTTTCATTAGCCTTGTAGGGCTTTCTCCTTCTATTCTTCCAGTCTTATTGAGCAATGGCAGTACCTTCTGACAACTGTTCTTTCCTTCCAAAAGATCTTGAATGTATATAATTTAATAAGAGAATATATTAAAAAATTGTGATGAGATTGGGGATTGTAGACATGCAGATAAACTGCAGTAGGAGCATGGAATTTCACTTTCAGGTGCGTGAGCATGTTCAGTGCTTTCCTAAACTAAGGATTTTTCATTTTAAAAATCACACTTTCAGCTTGGACCTACATTATCTGCTTTGCAGAGTAGAATTCTTCCTTCTTCTCTTAGCTCTTAAGATCTCTTCCAAATTTAGTAATGCATTACTTTTAAACATCACTACTTTCAAAATACATTGAGCTGCAGAGTTCTTGCAGTGATGGTATTCTAGCAGAATCTGTGCGTGGACATTGTGGAAGGTGTGATCTTTTCGGGTGGTGGCAATCAAATTTCTATGCTATATCATTTACACTTTTTATCCTGGGAGGACCCAGACAGATTTAGGACTGTTTTACTTTGCCGTAAACACATTCTATAACCTTCCTCCAGGTTTGTACTAACTACTCACTTAAATAGTGTGGAGGAAACTTGGGTTGTCTCCATGCAGAGTTGTAAAGATAATAAAAATCCTTTCTTCTCTTCTGCATTCTTCTAATATTTTGCATAAAGTAGGAGTTAAGCATTTAATTGAGATCATAGAAAACAGAACTTGCATTTCCTTTTGTTACCTCGCATATTTGAACATTATGACTATATCTCAAACAGAACTATACTTTTAATTTCTTCTGGTTTGTACACCTCAATATACAACTTTTCTCTTTCAAAATAGCTCTGTAAAGGGTATCTTTGCTTCTGCTGCTGTAATATACTCATAATACCTTCCATCTTTTATGCAAGTTGAAAATATTTGAGAACTTTACATAAAATTGGGCAAGGCAGATTAGGGTGAAACAAAACAAAAAACCAACACCCAAAAAAACCAAACACCACCACCAAAGAAAGTCCCCCATAGCAAAACAAGTAATGCAAAAACCTCAAGTGTTGGGAATGGGAGAATGTTTCAGCAAAACTTGCAAGTTTTACGTGGTTTTGGTCTCTAGAACTGTTGTTAAATGCTATCAGAAAACATACTTGCAAGAGCTGCACGGCCAACACTTCAGTAGCTTTCCTGGGAGATGATACAAGCTTTAGTTTTGTTGTCTGAAGTTAGAGTTTGTGGCTTTAGGAAAGTGATCTGCAGGTTTTTGCTTCTCACATGCATTCTGCTTTTGCATATTTAAGAATGTGGCCTGTAATGCTTTGCTTAGTACAACCTTCAAATTCTATAAATACTCATGCCCACACCATTACAAATCTGGTGACCTGTAAAGTGAAATTCTGGTAGCACTCACTGAAAACTTATTTGATTATACACAAAGCATTTACATCAAATACTGTGCGAAGGAACGTTCCATTTCCTACTTTCACAAGCCCTGCTTCAGCTGTTGTGGTTAGGATTGCTGTTGGAAAGTTGAAGGGATTGTATGGTATAGTTCAGATACAAAGCCTCACTTAGTGTATTAAGGTATTCTTCAGGTTGTGACAGTGAACTATAAAATGCAAATGAGAGTACAAATTTATAGTCAGATGTATTCATTAAAAGAAGATGATCACTCACAGATAATAAGATATCATTATTCCTACTGATTTTTCTGTAACAAGGAACAATCCTTAAACAAACAGTTGAGGACTTCAATGCTGAGGAGTGATTTTAAAGCAGTTTTGTGAAACGCATTAAAGGTACCTAAGTAAGCTTTGCCGATACAGAAAGGACAAAGTCCTATAGAGTTGTCACAGATACTTTCTGTTTTCACTTGAATTAAATAATTTCTGGTATTTGATAAAATAGTTCACTTGACTTTAAAACTGGTCCAAAGGAAGAATTCTAGTCTCACTGCCCAAAGAAGATTGGAAAAACAGATTAGAAGTGGTAAACTGTATAGACTTATGCGTGAGGTTTTGTTGGAGTTCTTCCAGCTGTCTATTGTAGGTTACACAGCTGTCTATTTTAGGTTATTTTTTCAGTAGTTAAATCCATGAATACATGGGCTGCATGAGGAATACACCCAAGTGCATCCCAACTTCTTTTAATTTGTCAAAATTAAAATAACCAGAACACCCTGTTTTGTTCATAGTATATAATGCCTGAAGTTCTAGATTATTTTAATGTCCTCAGGTTCAGAGTCACTTTGCTGCCCAGCTTTTCACTAATTTATCTTGCTTGGCTGCTGTTTCTACCATCATGGCTTTCCAGGGATTAGTAGGTGGAGTTAGGGTGTTTTATTAGAAGTATGTGCAAATTTATCAGGCTCAGGTTTAATATCATAAAGAAGTAAACAGGATTAAATATCTTCCATTTGTTGGTGAACCATTTTTAGGTAACTATCTTGGAAAAACTTGGAGGTGTGAGAAATCACATTGTTGTAGTCACTTGCTTTTTTCTGCACATCTCAATTACCATCTGCCTTGTCTCGAAATAAAGGTGCTGTACTCCTAGTTCTGCACCAATAGGTTTTGCCTGTGTTACTTCCTGTAGTGTTACTGTCTGGATGATATTAACAAGTATAGTTTGGTGCACTTACTAGAATATACTGGTAGGAGTTGAGCTGTTGTTAAGAATGATTTTGGTAAAATAACAAGACATGGAAAGCAATCTGTAGTATAGCTCTATGTTATGTTTTGATGTCAGTTACTTTGGCATTTCCAATTGTGGCACCTACAGCAAGACACTATCAGATCTTCATTCAAACCACTTGTAGTGATATTAAAGCCAGGAGTCATGTAAACAGTTCCCATTTCTGTATGAACATACACACCGATGACTTTTTGTAATGCTAATGACATCCAGTGGAAAAACATATGCAGTAAAAGCTTGATGTCCCTTTATTTCTATTGAGAAATTAATGTTACTGATGATTAGACTGATGGCAGTGAACCTCTAACTACTTTGTCTGATGTGTGCCTGAGAACGTTTTGGGCGGATCATTAATAAACACAATTTCTTAGCTATTCACAGCATGAAATCATGGCTTAGGAGGCTCCAAGCACGTTTCTGTGTTGTTAGTACCACTGTTCTTCCTTTCTCAGTTACACATACACAAAACACAGCAGAAATCTGTGCTTGGGAGGACTGCAGGGATTGTATAGCTCATGTAGATGAGTTCTGTGTCCTTAGGATTTGAAAGACTGCCTGGTTTAAATAGGTCTCCTGGGAACGGGTTGCCCAGGGAGGTTGTGGATACTTCCTCCCTGGAGGCGTTTAAGGCCAGGCTGGATGAGGCCTTGAGCAACCTGCTCTAGTGGGAGGTGTCCCTGCCTATGGCAGGGGGTTGGAGCTGGATGATCCTTGGAGGTCCCTTCCAACCTAAACCATTCTATGATTCTATGAAGGTGACTTGACCCATCTCTCTGAAGGATAGTAACTCAGGATTTGGTATGATTTTTTATAAGAGATTTTATATATTTATAGATTTATTTTTGACTGCAAATAGAGTAATACACTAAATGATCTCCCAGCCAAAAGATTTTCCTTATCCTGACATCAACAGTTAAAAGCAATCATGATTCCTTTACATTCTGGATTTAAAACTTGCTGTTTAGCAAATGTAATTTCATACTAGCATGTTACTATTTTGCCTGTTGTTAAATAGTATTTTTCTCTCTGTTCAGGCATAACACCAGTGCAATCATACAATGTAACATATACGTCATATACAGTATAATGTGTATATCAAACTTTTTGACATCCAGTTCCATGGTCAAATAGCAAATAGTGTGCTTAAATTTAGAGGAGATGTGGTTAAAAAGAACTTAATAACCAGAACTAATCAAAGCTTCAGGTCCAGTTCAATCCTTCCCTTTATAAAACCATGGTCACTAGTTCTCGGCCTCTGAAGCAGTAGCTTCTGAAACTTTCCTGGAAGGTAATTGAACCATATATTGGATAATTTAAAAGACAAAAATTCCTCATGTTGCTGTTTCCATCTTTTTTTCCCTTGTGAGGTTGGTTGGGGTTTTTTCCCTCTTCCTTTTCTCAGTAGGGAGAGCAAACGGAGCAGATTTTACAAACGTGTATTACTACATGAATGAGCATTAAAAGGATTTTTCCTTAGAACAAAAGCCTGAGATGAGACCTGACTGATATTGGCACCAACTCTGTCAATCTGGAGAAGGAAAGTCTTTGAATTGTTGAACTTACAAGATGAGCTGTTTTGAAATGATAGTACTGAATCAGTTAAAACTTCTCTGTTAGTGGGTTTTAGTGTACCAGCTTATGTTACAGATATCTGATCTTCATAGGTCTTCACTGCTATATCAGAATTTGGGATGAGGACATGTATATGTTACAGCTAAGCCTTTTAAGGTACATTTGGGCTCAGAGTGGTTGTCAGTCAAACATTTCATGTGTTTTAGACACAAGAGATGGAACTCACTCACTAGGGTTTTAATAGTGAATCCCTGAAGGTTTTATTCACAAACAGTGCAGATCACTTGCACCATCAATGGTGCAAGAGCCCTTTTGTTCTGTGTGTTGCACCAACTACTACATTAAGGTTGCATGCATAAAGGATTCTCTATACAGTCTCAATCATTTTTTTCATCCCATTAGGAAACCTCTCTGGTGCCTTGCTGAGGTTAAGAGTTAAAATATTGTATACAAATTTCAGCTTCATAAATGAAAGTTAATACAGAAAAATATTTTTCTAGCATCTTTCTCTATACTTTTTCTGGAGTAAGGACTTGGGAGTGTGAATACAGATACAGCTTTGTGAGTTTAGAGATAACCTCAGTTACTGTTGTTTGTTAGGGTGGTGAGTATAATGTATTTTAGATGGGAATAATTCAGTCTCATCTTTTTTGAGGCTGCTTTATGTGTATATGTCATCTAGCAACTCAGTTTTATTCCTGATAATTATTTTCAAGGCTTCCTTTGTTAAAATGTCTAGTTCTATTTGTGTTAAATATCAAACTTCACATGGGAATTAAGAAATTTCTGCATAGTGGTCAGCATTCATACAGCAGTGAACTTTGTCTTCAAGCCCTATTCATCTGTGAGAAAGAAAAGATTTTAAGTGAATTACTGTGATACTAATGAAACCAATTCCAGATCATGAAGGCATTTAAATACTGGTGCTGATATGATACCAGCTTTGCTTTCTCAGCTTATGTAACTACTGAAAATTATGCAGGTTGTGTGCATTAAAGCTTCCTGGTATCTACTCACCAGTATTTGTCATATCAAAGGTTCTCAGAGGCAAAGAAATCACCTGGAGTTAGTCTTCTGCAAATTGTGATAGTAACTCATTTCTGTTAAAATTGTATGTGGATAAGTGCTTGCAATTGGGCACTTACTAATTTTATGTGTACTTTTTCATCTGATGTACCATTTCTTACTAGAGTGTAACCACAGAAATTGGTGGTTTCAGAATAAATGGTAGAAGCCTTCAAAAAACAACCCCACAATGCTGTGGTGAAAATCCATGTTAGTCCTTAGAACATTTACTTGCCAGCTTCTTTACTCCACTTTTCTTTTGTGTATAGATTACATGGGCTACTTTTTTCATATCCTGTAGTTACTGTACTAAAAGATTTTGTGCTAGGTAAGCACAGACTTCACAAAGCATTTGGCATTTCCTTTTGCATCATTTCAATTCTGCATGCTCAAATTATTTCCTTTTACTTGTAGCTCTCAATGATATTTTGGATTTAGTAATGAGAGGCCTTGCATCACGTTTTTATCATGTGAATAACACTGTAGTTCTCATATGTAAGATTACACATTAATGGAGAGTCAGGCATCAGGAGACAGGAAGATGGCTTGGAGGTTTTTTTTTATCTGTTCCTTACCTATGTGGCCCTGTGCTCTAATGAAAAATCTGGTCTGGCCCATCCCATGCCTTTGTAGAGAAACAGAGTCGAAACATAACCCAGGGAATGTGGAGCTGGATTGTATAATAGACCAGGAGAAAAGGGATAAATTAAGAATCTTGCAAAAGATTGAATAGGAGATACTTCTATATCTACAAGAGGTGTAGCAAATGGGAGGAAAGTGTGGAGTCTGTATGAATATGAAACCAGACTTAATAAAGCAACAGCTAGTGCAAGGATTGAGGAAAAAGTACTGGCAGTGTGAGCAAGGAGGTGGTGGAAACAAGTTATGTTCCTGACGTTGTGGAGATAAATCAGGGGAAAGCTCAGTTGCCAGAGCAGCCAGAGAAGAAGCTGGGTGTGTATGGATGAGTAACACACTGACACAAGCAGACAGTATATAGTGTATATGTACAGAGACACTTGGTGTGTCGTATGTATAATGAGAGTACCCATATGCATACACTTCTTCACTCCTCAGTCTCTCCTGAATTTTATGTTCTGTCATGACTTTTAGAGAGTCAAGTTGCTGAGTTTGAGTAGTTATGAACACCTTTTGTACACATTTGGAAGATGGGTATAGAGAGCTACTTTAATGAGTGAATGGAGCCATCATTCCTCCTTCAACTAGGAGAAAACTCTCTCTACCAGTTGATTAAATCCCTTTTTTTTTTTTTGATAGTTCTTAAGTTATGTAGATCTCCTCTCCAAGTTTTGTTGATTTAGCAGCTTTAAAACAAATGTCTTAATAGTTGCTAGCAAAGGACTGCTTTAGTTGAGAGTATAATAAATGCACTTATGTGCTGAATGCTTCTGCAAAAAAGCAGTTGATTAAATTAAGCACGCAAACATTTATTAGTAAATCAGCAATTTGTTTTCAAAGTACAGTGCCAGAACTTTCCAACTGATTACTCATTTTACAGAGAAAATGCAAATTGTCATTTAATTTTGCTGCTTACAGACAAAGGCTTCTTCTTAAAACCAAAACACTTTTCAAGGGAAGACATCCTGATTTTTCTGCTGAAAGTACACATATGTATCACAGGTAAAGTAGCTGTGTCAGAAGTTCTTAAAAAGTCATTTGATAGAGGAAAGGATTTCTGCAAGTTTTGGCTTTTTTTATTAAAAGGGATTGGGCTGTTGGATGTCTTAGCTTCAAAGAACTACAGCTATAACAACAATCAGAAGTAGAGCTATAAAGGAGAAAGCTACAACTTCTTGAAATATTACTTCAAATTAAATATTTGAAATTTATTGCTTCAGTATAATTCCCTGCTGTAGATAAGGCAAGGACAGCAAGTATCTCTGAGGACAGAAAGTTTAACTGGTCTTGACCCTTCATAGAAGTGGTGTGGACTTTTCTGCTCACTATAACAAGCTTATAGAGAGACTTTGTTACGACTATTTGAATATGAGACTGATCTGAGAAATGGAAACTTAGAACTGGAATAGGGGGGTGTTCCTAAGTCCCCAAGACCTCAAAGTAAAATTAAAATTTCCATTTAAAAAGACTGAGAAATATGTTCTCTTGACTGCTTAGATCTGGGAAAAAGCAAACCCAGCTTTCTGGTGTGAGTTGGCAGATGTATATTTTCTACCATGTGTGCAATAGCTTTTTCTTTGCCTTTTCATTTAGAGTGACAGAGTATGAAAATACTTCAGATGTTGTATTAAAATCTTATAATTCTTCAGATGTTATATTAAAATCTTCATCACCTTAAACCTTTCTTTAAGGAGTTACAACACTGGATAAATTAACTGTTATTAATTATAATAATAATAAATTAACCTGATAAATTAAGCTTAACTGTAGCTACTCTAGTACTGAAAGAGTTGGATGGATTGATGAAAAAATGTAGCCCAGGATCCAGTCTATTTATTGCTATTATTATGTTAAGGAAAATAAAGGCTAAATATTTATACAATACTTTTACATTTGAGCTTCTCTTTATAGCTGATTTCTTTCTCTCTTCTCCAAGATGGTCATCTTCTACTTTGCTTTTCTCTGTATTAAGGAAGGAGTAGCTCTGCTAAGTATTCCCTGTCCTCAAATTGAAAATTTGCATAGCAAAACCTAAAACAATCTTACTTGCTTAACACAAGGCCTACCTAATGCTTGTTGAGAACTAGTTTTTCATCAAAAACTGAGATTCTTCCTGGCTTTATGAATAACAAACATAAGGATTAAAAAATTCTTGAGTGTCTTCTTTCAGTTTAATGAAGAGCTGATTTCCCCCTTCCTGGCTTTCCATGGGAGAAAGGGAAAGACTTACCCTGAGATGGAGCATAGACTTTCAGATGAAAGTACAACATTTTCCTTTGAAAAGAGAATTTTCATGAGTCTTGTATTTGGAGAATCATAGCACCAGTTGATGTTTAAATGGTATTCACAGGTAAGTAACTCCCCTCTTAAGTACAAGTCTCATGGGAATCCCCAGAAGTTTCAGTTCAAACTCATTTGATGTGCCAGGTATGTTAACCATTAGAACAATGAATATTATGGTAAAGTTCAAGTTCTGCAAAAGAAAATATTTTAGTTTATCTTCTGTAGTGGAAAGCACATCTGAAATGCCAGTTTCACTGGTGAGATGGAGAATCTTATTTTCAGTGTGTGTGGGTTTTTAACTGTTCTCTTACTAGTGTAGTAGAAGAGTGTGAGATTTGCCTAATTTTAGATACTGTATACTCTCTCCTTCGATATTTGAAAAATAAAACTGGTCTCCCCTAGTAGTTTTTAGCAGGAGACTGAACAGGAGACTTCTGAGGTTCCTTCCAATCTGACATACCCTGTGATACTGAATTCCTCAGTTTGGTCTAAAAGGAGAACAAAGGAGCAAAAATCCTAGTGATTTCCTTTGTAGTACCCTTCAGTTGTACACCAGCATGTATGACCTAAGGAACTGACCTTCAAAAGACTATATTAAAAAAACCCACTTTTTTAGTTAATGATTCTTCCAGCTTTTAACATCCTTGAGGAAATACACACTCTCTCTTAAGACTGGGAGCATTTCTTAATGTGTAGTAGATTTTTTTTCATATCTAACAAATATTTGGTCATTTCATAGTGACTGATATTTTACTCAACTAAATCATTACTGACTTTTAAGTACTTAGACTCCTACAAGCAATGAAATTTTGTTTTAAGGTGGAAGACCTAATAGCATGCTGTCAGCCTCTTCAAAGCTCCTTGTGACACTGTAACAGGTAAAAAGATGCCTCTACATATAGATAACTCTTATACATACTGTTACAGATGCAGATTACAGTCAGCCACCCTGAGTATATACAGCCTTATAATGGTATCCCGTGGCACGCTTTGTGAATTTGGTACTCTGCCTTCTTTGTTCCAAAATGAGGCAGTCCTGAGAGAGATTGTGCAGGTAGTGTTGTAAAGCTCTAGGACCACGTGGGCAATTAAAATAGATTGAAAGATGTTACTTTAAAAGAAGAAAGTAATTTGGGCAACCACAGTACTTCTTAAACTGAAGAACCCTAGGTTTGTCCTTCTGCTTTATCAGTGCTCCTCTTGAAGCTACATTGCTCTAGATCACATCTCTAAGCCCTTCAAGGAGCTGTAAGTAGATGTGGTGTATTTGTAAACATCAGCCTTTACTCAAATTATGGGGATTCAAGCAAAAGCTGCTCTGCATACTGTGTTTCATTGTTTGTATCCTTACCTATCCCAAGTCTTGCCTGACCCAAATGTATTAATGATTATTAACAGGAGACTGAACAACATTAAATATTTAAATGACAATTATGTCCCAGATTTTAAAAAAACTAAAGATTGCTTTGTTTGGTACCTGCTATTTGTCAAGCACTTGAAATCCAGGCTTGATTTGTTCAGATGTTTCTGTTACAGCTGAGTTTAGAAAGGAATGGTAACACATTTCAAAGTGTGTAGACAAAATTCCACCACCTGAATTGCAATGAATTAGTAGAAAGGAACAGTTACACACAGAAAATGCTACCTGGACAGCTATTAAGCATACTTGCAGCATAGCTACAGTATCTCTAAGCTGCTAGCAAGCTGACCCTTGCTAACTCTGCAAGTTGACTAGGTCTGCAGCTTGGTGTGATCTGGTGTGTTACTGTTTGCTGTTAGTGCCTGGTCAAGAAGGACCCTGTTTTTTCTTTATGTTTTGCTCTTTTATCCATGCATAATTTGTAGGCAGAAATAATGTTTTTATTTAGACCAGCCAGTAAGAAGAGAAGGGTTGGGGTTTGTTCTGTTTTTTCAAATCCACACCAAGGTCACAGAAACTTGCTTATTTTAGGTCATATAATATAGCTAGATCTTTTTCCCTACAAATCTTTCTTTATTCTTCAATCAGTTATGAAGGAATTATGAATCAATTATGAGGAAGATGTCTCCTCTTAGTAAGTCTGGATGGAAATGCTGGCAGTGAAGTCTGTGTTGTGCACAATGCTGAACTTGTATTAGTTTCTGCAGAACTCTGTCGTAAGGTGTAACACCTTCAATTTCTTCTGTCCTCAAACAGCAGTGGGTCTTTGTTACTTCCCTAGCAGGAACTTCACCTACTTAAAATGAATGTAAACATATATTGGCAATACATCTGCTCTCCAAAATCTTGACTAGTTTTCTGAAACCTAGGTTAGGAGGATTGATAATGTTGATGAATGTGGATTTCCATTGATCACCGTTCTCCTTTTGGAAGTCCCTGTTCTCCAGAGTCTTGAAAATAAGCATATGGTATTAAGACCAGGAATGTAAAATGCTAAATTCACCCAGGTGATTCTTTTATTATGTGTAATTGATTTGTATTCTGCAGTTGTGTTTCAGAGATCTTTGGGCAAAGGTAGGTTGTCTTTTTCACACTCTTCCCAGCTTATTGGGAATACCCTTTGCTTCCAAAAGACTGGAGGGGGGGAAAAAAGATCATTCATATCACCTACATAAGCATGTTGGAGCTGTCATTTCTGTAGTATATATTGCATTTGCTGACAGTTTCAAGCAGAGCTTTTATTTAAAGTGCAATCAGAAATTGTAATGCTACTATTAAACTTCAGAATTTCTGCATTCGTGTTCTAACACGACTGATGGCAGCCCTGAATAGCAGGTATGATCCTGCTGGCCATTTTTGTAGAGAGAAAACTGCTGCTTCCTGTCTGGAAAAACTCATCCTGCTTGCTCAAAGGCTTTTTCACATGCTGCGTGCTTCTCTCCCACTTTGCCATTTTCTCCTTCCTGCATCACGGAACCCTTCAAGGATTATACAGTCTTTTCTCCCTAAGAGCACTTGCTCTGTGTGTCTCAGTCCACAATTTCACCATGAGGAAGATGTCTGTTCTTAGCAAATCTGGATGGAAATGCTGGCAGTTAAGTCTGTGTTGTGTGCAGTGCTTGAACTTGAATTAGTTTCTGCAGAACTCTGTCATAAGATGCAGCATGTAGCAAGCCATAGTTTACTGACATTCAAAGAAGATTCTAAGTAATGGTGGCATATTCCCCCAAAATAATTTACTGGAATCATAGAATCAACCAGGTTGGAAGAGACCTCCAAGATCATCCAGTCCAACCTAGCACCTAGCCCTATCCTGTCACCTAGACCATGGCACTAAGTGCCTCATCCAGTCTTTTCTTGAACCTCTCCAGGGACGGTGACTCCACCACCTCCCTGGGCAGCCCATTCCAATGGCAAATCACTGTCTGTGAAGAACTTCCTCCTAATATCCAGCCTATACTTCCCCCCACCCTTGTTCTCTTGCTGGTTGCCTAGGAGAAGAGACCAACCCCACCTGGCCACAGCCTCCCTTCAGGTAGTTATAGACAGCAATGAGGTCTGCCCTGAGCCTCTTCTCCAGGCTGCACAACCCCAGCTCCCTCAGCCTGTCCTCATAGGGTTTGTGTTCTAGAAGTTATTTTTAACCCATTGCACAATGTTTTATTAACTAAATAAGTTCTGTTCCAAAAGAATGCTGCTATTTGAGTAAGCTGTTTAACTCTTTGGCAAGATGTTGAAGTGCAAGTCAGGAACAGACATGAGAGAAGTTTTCCTGAAAGTACCTAGAAGCAGCAATTATCACAAGTATCTAACAAACTTAGTTTAGTAGGGGTATTTGAAATGAACAATGCAAGGAATTTTAATTTGAGTTTTAATTTGAAGTGCCCTATTTAAAAACCTCAGGAAATGGAACATTTACTATACACAAAGAGTATCAGAATGTTTATCCTGACAAGTCTACTCTTTGCCACCCTTGCACGGAAAGGAGGATTCAAGCTTAGTTTATCACAACCCATGACTCTGATGCCAGTTACTATGAATGGGAAACCATGGTGATTCAGGTAACATGTTCTGCTGGCCAGGTGCTGTGTGATAGTTCTAGTTTCCAATCAGTCTGAACAAACTACCTGCAGTGAAAGGGGGTAAATTGCACTAATCTTTTAGAGAATCTATTCCTCACAGGACAGAGTTTATCTTCGTTCATGCAGTAGCAGAAAAGACTTCATAAAAGTGTATGAGAGAGAGGTAAATTAGGCTTTTCTTTAAAAACTACACTAACTTTTGTAAAACTTTGTTATGTGCTGGCAGGAATAATGGGAACAAGGCAGCAAAGCTATTTTGCTGTAGAATCTATCTGTTGTGCCTCTTCCATCTCACTGTAGATATCACGTAAAAGAGCTTAAAGCCCCTAGTATTTCCTGTGCAGGAGGCATTGATGCAAAGGCACGTTGATGTGCAGTCTAGAGGAGATGGGGATACTGCTGATGATTAGTGCCCAGTCTCCAGTAGATGAAGAATCTGGGATTCTTACAGCCAGGTGTTTCTCACCTTGCTGTACCTTTTTCTCCAGTATAGTGCTTATGTTGCAGCTGATCACGCTCAAAACACATAGGCACTTACAAAACTGCATCTTCTAGCAGCGCATGGTTCACAAGAGGAATATGTGAGATTAGTCTAATGAAGGTGTATGCTGTGTACCAAAGCATTAACTGTATTTTAACTTGCACTGAAAATAAACTGTTGACATGGGATTATACCTGTTAAAGCTTCCTCTTTTTTTAAATCCTTTTTCAAGTTAAAAATGCACTTTGCTCCTCAATACAGGGTCGCTATATTAACCAGAGGTTGAAACCCCAAACCTACATTTGGCAGAGGTGTTACCTTGCATTGTTTTGCCAACAAATACACTTTTGTCAGTTTCCTGGGTGGGTTACTTCAGTAGCAATGGCATGCTCTTATGTAGCCTTTTCTGGTGCAGAAATGATGCTGTCTTTCAGTCTTTTTAGTTTGGTTTTTTTTTTTTTCTGTGTGTGTGTCTCTCTGTTAGTATTTGGATGGAACTATGAATGGAGGTTTATCTGTGCAAGGGGAGATTTTTATACCTCCCCCACAGTCACTGACTCAATTTCTCAGTAATTTTACAGAAGGTTTTTCTAAAGGTCACCTTCCTGAAGTTAAATAATGCAGTTTTCCATCCCTCTGCTTAACTATTTCTACACAGCACAGACAGCATTGTAAAACGTGTTCTGTTTGAGGAGCACGGACCAACTCCACTTCAGGGTCAGGATAGTAACGTTCTACTGCTGACAGCTCTTCCCCTCGCTGTCTGTGCCTTAACCCACTTGCTTTGTTCTTCCTTTTGTTTTGTGAATGTAACCATTTTCCCAAAAGCACTGCTTTTGAGCTGCTCTCTCCTCTATATACTTCATATATGAACCCAGTTCATTGGTATTATCTGGACTGGTTTGTGCATTTCTGAGACTGGGAATTTCACCATTTTTATATTTCTTTTGGTGCATGTGTAAGAGTTAAAACTCTTTAAAGCTGCTACAGAAAGCACTGAGAGAAATCTAAAGATTGCTAGGAAAGAGCTTTTTTTTCTGAGGCACATCTGCCTGGTAACCAGTTGTTGTCTTTTTAATTTTATTTTAATTTGCTTAGCTGACATTTTCTTTTTTGGTGGTTTGAACTCACATTGTTTATACAGCTCCAGAAGTTCATGTGATGGAATTTTAGCAGGTTTCTGCCATGCTGTTTTCATATATCAAATGCTCAACCCCCCCAAAAATCAAAGTCCCATCAGTAACTTTTATTTCCAGAAGAGTAATAATTAAAATCTCTGGTATTAATACTGCTCCTCTTGCCCTAATCTTGTTACAAAGAAGTCTGAGGTAAAATACTTCAGGCAAGATCATTGTTTCAGAAAAAATCTTTGAAGTTTCTTTTTTTCAGCATTGCTAAAGAGATGGTCTGTGTTGTTTGGGGGTTTTTTGCTATGTATGTATTTATGATTAGATGGACATTTCTCTGTATTATTTTGTCCATGTCTCTTGACTTTTAGTGTATTTCCTATTCTCTTTTTTCCTTGAGAGGGCAGGTTTTTTTTACTAACAAAGGCTCTGCCTGTCTTTTAGTTGGAAAATTGGCATTGTGAAATAATAGCCAATGTTTCTGATGCCAGTGTGGAGCGTTATGTCATAACATCCAGCAGGTTTTTGCTCCAGGTATAGATGTGTCATTTGAATGGAACGTTTTTCTCCTTCTAGGAAGAACATTTTCCTGTTCTAATCAGTGCTTTCTTTCATGAAACTTCTGCATAATGAGAACATAACACTGCAGTCACAACTGCAGTATGCAGGATATTTTCCTGCAAGCCTCTTCGGCATTACTTGATGCTTCTTTTGGAAATATGTAACATGCTACTGAGTGCTTATACCTCGAGATTAAATACAAATGCAGTTATAGACTGCACCACAGAGGGAAACACTACACTTAAATGCTGCTACAATATTCCTACCTGATCTGATTTGTTTATTCTTTTGAAGTCAGCAGTGAAAAAGTTCAGCTGGTCATTTCAGGATGGGTTCCAAGAAGTATTCAGTCTGTCCATAATGTGTAGTGGAATCAGTTTAATGCTTGTGTCCTCTATTTTGATCTTGAAAGAACAGTCCTAATGTGCGTTGTCATGGGAAACCTGATTCATACCTTTTTCCTTTCCTTTCTTTTTTCCACGAAGAAGACATTGTGTATTTTGTTTACCCTGCACTTGAAATCAAATACCACTCATTCCTGTCTGCTTGATGCTAGTAAATGAATCTGAGAACAGCATTTGCCATTAATTGTTACCAGCACTTTTTCCAGGAACCCCACTTAAAGGGACTCCTTTGCCTTTCTTCTCACAACCATGTGTGTTGCCTTCTATATTCTCTCTGTTTCTTTCTCCTGGTTTTGATATATCTGTCTATTTTAGTACTCTATGGATTGTTTTATCCCATTTCTTCCTGTTGACATCTTTCCCTTTCTTTATTAGGTTTTTATTGCACAAAATCCCTGGTAAGTTTTGAACACTCATTTTCCCCCCCCCCCCCCCCCCCGGTTTGTTCAGTCACATATGAAGAACTTTACTATTTGATCCATTGATGTGCTTGTGGAATTTAAAATGATACATGGGGATGCATGGTATTTACAGAGCTTCATAGGTAAACTGACAGCCACACTCTACAAAGCAATTGCTTGATAGGGAGCCTAGTTTTAAAATTGGAACAGAAATAAAAGAGTGTTTAGGTTTCCCTACTTAGAGACTTCAGTATTGTCTTCAAATCTGAAAGAGGAAAATGTTTTCTTAAACTTTGGAATTAGTAGGTGGCAAGAAAGAGGACTTGAGTCCACAGATGTGGTCGTGATATAGGAGAGCACAGGAAAATAGGAGCACTGCTGGTGCAGAAATTTGAAGTAAGACTGTGATAAAGCATTCCTTGTTTCTGTCTCTTGCCTGAGCTCATCTTTGCAGCTTGATTAAAAAATTTCATGGAAGGTATCATCTCTGTTTCCACAACACTATTCAAATAATTGTTTTGTTCTTGCATTTGAATCACTTTTTTTTTGGGGCCTTTTTTTTTTTTCATTAGCCCTGGGATCACCACTAGCTTAGGCATGTTCCTAAGTCGTCATGTGATGTTACATGCTGAGTTTTTAATGTTTTAGTTCATGGTACTGTGCTCATTGTGTGTTTCTGTCTCATAATTTACAGCCCTTTCGTATTTCAGTTGCTTGAAAATCATCGTTTAAGCTTGAGATGAAAATTCTCTTGTTTATTCAGCTTCACCTCAGTATAGAACAAGTAGTGCTTCGTACCTTTGGCCAGTATTACATGCTCAGCTTTCTGCCAGCAGCTTCCTTTGGTAAACTTGCTGCTTCCCAACTTGCTCAAGTCTTGGTGGTACTGTAAAATGCAGAGAGCAAGTTAAGTAGTCTCTATTTGCATGTTCCTTCTTGGATCTCATATATTTGGTAATTGTCTGGATTATTGACTCGCATAAATCTTGCCCTAGAACCTGTAGAAAGGTCAATATGCCACTCCACCCCACCCTGGGCCAGGGGTCACTTACTGCTGTGAGCAGGTGCTCATGCAGTATTTGTCTTTGAAGCAGAGAAAAAAGATGGGTTTTTTTTAATGATAATGAGTTTATGTGATGCCAGTTAAAACATTAATTCAGTCTGCTCAGATCCCTGCTCAGTTCCGTTTTGACTCTTTGTTGGGTGCTTTGGGAACCAGGATGACATTTCCAGGATTCTTCTCTTCTTGCATCTGCCACTTGGTCAAAGTAAACTGCCTATCACAAGTACCTTACATGAATTTGTAATTTCTTGGTTGACAAGAAGGGAAACAGCTTTTCTGCAGTCATCTCATCTGTTAGTAAGAAGCAGACTGGACAAGCAGTGTTCTTTTCAATTACTGGCCAGATGAACATGGCTGTCTTTAAAAGTAATTTATGTGTTTGGTAGAGAAGAGGGTTGATAGTACCTCTCCTCTCAATGGAGTGCAAAAAGGTAGAATCCTGCCCTGTAGTCTTAACTATAAAACACTGAAACCTATTCCTTTTGAAGGAGGATGAAGTTGACTGAAAGGGCTTTGTAGTCCTGAGTTAGGTGCTTTTATTAAAAGATTCTGGGTTCACTTAGCAGTAAGGGTATATCAAGTTATATAAAAGACTTAGGTCATTTCTTGGTGTGGATTTGTCTAAAGGTTAGGTTTGATAAAACTTTTCTTATGGTTTAGCATCTTGCTGAGAGTGTTATTTGCTCATCTGGCAAGACAGTGGTTTGAAACTTAGATTGACCTCTGAACTAGATATTTGGACTCTGTTTTTCTCTTACAACAGCTGTAATTGCCAGCAGAACTTTAATAAACATGAAGCAGGATGTTAAAGGAAATAAGTATTAGAAATTCTCAATGATGGTTATTCTTAGCTTCTTGTGAATTGGGAGATAACTATGGCAACTGTACTGCTTACAACCTTGACTCAAACTATAGTCAGAGCACAGACCTTGAGGCAAGCTGATACTAAGTTCTGCAGTGTGTCCCTGCTTTCATTAACTTTTCCTCTCGTCTCATTACATTGCCATGCTCAATTTTAAGATGAAGCTAATGAAACCTGATACAAGTTACAAAAAAAAATAAAGACTCATAGACTAGTTTTGGTTGGAAAACACCTTCAAGATCATCAAGTCCAACTATATCTAACTCTACCAAGTCTAGTGCTAAACCATGTACCTCAGCACCTCATCTCTGCATCTTTTAAACATCTCCAGGAATGGGGATTTAACCACCTCCCTGGGCAGCCTGTTCCAACCTTTGAGAACCCTTTCAATGAAGAAATTTCTTCTGATGTCCATCCTAAAACTTCTTTGGTCCAGCTGGAGGCCATTTTCTCTCATCCTGTGTCTAGACATGTCTAAATGTATCTAAAGTAGTACCGTGGTTTTGACATCCCCTTTTTCTGTTACTTAATGTAGCATTCAGCAAAACTACCACACTCTGGCTTTGATTAGTGATGGCTTCATGTGAGTCCAACAGGTGTAGGCTTGACAAATGTCTGCAGGTGAAAGAGCTGAGGATTTTGACACCTTGATGGCAGCAGGTGAACACAGCAGTCAACACTTTGAATGTATGTGTGTGGAAAAACCTCACTTAAAGCAGCTCTGGGATCAGTGCATCTTAAAATTGCATCACAGCTTCAGGCACCAGTTTTTAAGACGTGCCTCACTTCCTTCTCAAGTCATCAAATGTCCTGAGTAGAAAGTGGTTAGGTCATTGTAAGGCATCAAATCAGTTGCCATTCTAATCAGATTATTTTGTTGGTGGTGGGTTTTATTTGTTTGTTTTTAAAAACAAGCCAGTGGTACAGGCTGTGAGCAAACTCCATAACACTTGGTTTGCATGGAAAACTTGACTAGGAACATGTTAGTGTGGAAGTTCATACTTTTGGAGGATATTTTGGGGGTTGTTTTCAAAACAGCCAAACCCATTCTATCCAGCAAAGTGATTCTGTACCTGCATATAAAGTCATGAATCTGGGAACTGTAGATCATTGATTGCAGAGTAAGAATTTCAGTGATTTTGCCAATGGCATATGTTTTTTTTTCTTCTCTTGGAGGACCAACAGTTGTTCTATTCCTGGACAGAGCTATACTCTTCCTCTTTCTACATAACATTATGTAGTAATTGCTGTGCCACAATGAAGTAGAGATCAGTCCTATCTGATGGCATGAAACAATAGACACTCAATAGTGCAGCTCAGGCTCTTGCAGATCTAGTGACTAATACCAAACACTTGAAAGGAACATTGCTGAAAACAAGCAATAGCAAATTGTAGGACGGTTTCCCTCTGAGGGAGTGGTATTTTTGGCTCCTGTCAGCTGTTTATGATCCAAAGCATGAGAATTTTTCTTACAATTGCTTTTCATTTTTAATATCTCCTGTACAATATTTATTTCTAATACTACTAAATGTAAATACTGTGGTAAATAAATATATTTTTGTCAATGAAAAGCAAGTGTGTTGCTGCTTTTGAAGTATGCAGGCTAATTTTTGAACAGAAAAGAACATCTAGTCCCAGCTACTCTACAAAATAATGTAAACAGCAAAAGAATGGATATTGTTCTACCTTTTGCAATTAAAACCCCCCTCATAATTCTCTGATGAATACCTGCAAAGGAATTACCACTAATATGCCATGAGAATTTCAATGGATAACTGCTTAAGTGCAAAGCAGAATCCCATCTGCTTTTCATCAGTAATCTGTGATGAAAACCTGCTTTTGTCCTTGAATTCAGCTGCCATTACTGCCAAGCACTAATATACATGCAGTGCTGTTGGACAGGTTTGATGTGAGGTATCTTCCCCTTCTATGCTTTCTGTCCAGTTTTTCCTGTCATTCTTCTTGAAGCAGCTCTGGGCTTCCTGATGGCTTTCTAGTTAAGATTAATGATGAATTCTTAAGTAGAAATAATGAATACTGTATTGCACTATGATAAGTTCTTATGTAGAAATAATGAATACTGTATTGCACTAAGCATTATGCTGCCTTTTAAAGCGTCATCAAATAGGTAACCTCTCTGTGACAGGTACTCTTAATGTTATACTTAGAGGTTGAAGCACACAAAATCGATGGTAAATTAGAAAAACTGGACACTGGTTAAGAAAACCAGTGAAAAATAATATTTTTACTTAGTAAAATAACTTTCAGCTGATAATCACCTGTGATCAGTCTAGATGTGACTTCCAATTAGAAATTGTGAAACCTGCTTAATTGGGTTTTGATGTAATTCTCACATGTAAGGAAATGTTGAACAGCTCTTCCCGTGTCACAGATGCTGATCCCTTTACTGTGCTGTTGCACAACATGCTGTCAAACTAGTTCTGTCTCTGTGTGTTATGCAACTCATACAGGAAATAACCTAATTGAGTGTAGGCAGTGATAATGCTAAAAATAAATTCAAGAGTTAAAAAGCAAGTATGTCTAAAAAGAACAGTGTATGGACTCTAGCATGAACATGGTCTGTGACTGAGAAAAGAAAGACCTAAGGCAAAAAATCTGAAACAGCAGATATTTTCCAGCTGTTTTCTGTTTGAAGCAGCTTTGAAGTTGCTCAGCATAATACCTTAATTCAATGAAGAATCGAAAATTCACTTTGTTTGACATGGGAGTAGTCCCATTCGTTAAAGACTGAACCCTGCATCACTCAGTTATCACATACACAGACCCAAGTGGATTTCTTGCCCCTCTGCTCTAAGCCCTTACAGAAGACATCTTCCCTGAATTTCAGGCTACTTACATAAAGAATTGAGATCACTGTGTGCTGTTATTACTAATTACCTCTGTGGTAGCATTTTCTCACAGTTCTTTTCAGTGCATTTGCTGTTATGCACTCTGGAAGCTGCAACTAGCATTAAGTTCAGACCTTTTTATTTTCTTTGCTACTGTTAAAGGATTTTAGTGTAACTCAGGCTGTTCACTGAGTGGCATAAGTTTGGTTGGGAGTAGCGCGTACAAATTAGCAGAAACAACGTTTTGAGGCAGCTTAATCTGTTCTGAGAAGTCTTGGGAAAGTTTATTTGTTTACCCTCACCTATTTCATTAGTGTTTACTGGATTGATTTTATTAACTCTCTGATTTCACAGATGCTAAAAGCAAACTCCTGTTTTGAGAGCCTTTGTCTGCAGAGAGAGCTTAGTATTGTATTATTACAGAACTGAGGGGAAAAAAAGGATTTAATTATGCTCCATTCTACTGCTGGTTTAGATCATCAGTAGTCCTCTAAGAGACATTCCCTGTAGGTAGATTGAAACTCCAATGGTCACTCCAGATGCTGCATTTAAGAAACTAGCAGAAAGCTATAATGTGAGCAAATAGAGGAAAATAAGAGTTGAGTTTATGGGACAGAGTTCTAAAAGTATAGTGGAGGTGTTCAAGAAAAGACTGGATGGGGCACTTATCTGGCACTTATCTTATGCCATGGTCTAGTTAACTGCCTAGGGCTGGGTGCTAGGTTGGACTGGATGATCTCAGAGGTCTCTTCCAACTTGGTTGATTATATGAAGACCAAAATGAGCTTAGTTTCTTATTCCCAACTTCCCTGGGGTGTTCAAGAAAAGACTGGATGGGGCACTTAGTGCCATGGTCTAGTTGATTGGATAGGGCTGGGTGCTAGGTTGGACTGGATGATCTTGAAGGTCTCTTCCAACCTGGTTGATTCTATGATTATATGAAGACCAAAATGAGCTTTTCCGTTAGTTTCTTATTCCCTACTTCCCACATTATGCTAAAAGAAAAAGCATGCAGTGCATCCATAGATGAAGTATTGCTCTGGTATTTGTTCTTGGAGTGGAGAATAGGAAGTGAAGTCTTGTAGGACAGCTTTCAAGAGGAGTGTAGTTCACATAGTGTGATAGGTATTAAATACATTCGTGCCCTTACTGCTCACCTGATCAGTGCTGCCGAAACTGCCTAAGTTCTTAGAGCATTCAGTTCCCAGGGAAGCTCTACGTAGAAGCAGAGGATGTGTAGAGGAATGGGCAATCATCAGATAGCATTTTTAAATCCTTCCATAGAAATGGAATGGGCAGAATAATCCAATTTGTCTACTAGACTGGATGCAACTAACAACATCTAAGGGAATTAAGTATAAAACCTAGAAGGTCTTTCTGCTAGCATGGCTGTTTCCATTATCTTTGATTGGCAGCCTTTCACAGGTCTTGCCCCCTGCCCCTTCTAGGAGTGGAGAGTCTTAGCTTGAATGATAATAAGACCTACTGTCTTTTTGCAGGTCCCTTGGAAATTGTGCCATATGGAAAGCCTGCTCTGCTGAGGGGCATTCTGTTGTTGCAGAGTTACATGTTACAGAAGGGTGAATGTGTGGTGGTCAAACAGCTTCTAGTGTGACCACTTCAAATGAAGGATACACAGCTCTATTAACTCCCCATTTAAAACAGCATAAGAGAGCCATGTGCCTTCAAAAGAAAACAACAAAACCAAAACCCTAAGCAAACAGATTTCTTCAAATGAGAAACATTCAGTCAGCAGTTAAGTAGTTATGTTCATACTTTAAAGCACGTGGTTAAAAATACCCATTTTATTTGGAACATGGATGCTAACAGAAGATGATACTTTGAGAGTGCCATCTCAGTATGTGTGTATTAATGCAAATAATTGCTGAGAAGCATCTGGGAATCCTATAATATCTATAAAATCCGATTTCCAATGTATGTGCCTTCAAAAGGGGGCCCATTCCCTCAGGAAATTGCAGCCATAAATCTTATATATGTGTGTGGAAATACACACACATTAAAAAAAACCAACTAGTAGCTTGTACACAGTTGACTTATAAAATACATAGATGTTACAGACAATGATCCAAACCCAGTTTTTTACACCATATATTAAATTCACCAAGTCACATATGTGGAAACTGGAGGAGAGAGTGGCATCAAATCCTTGATTTCTGTGTACTTTTCCAGACTTGTGACATGCTGGATTTGAGCAAAGGCTATTACACATAATTTTCTTATAGCTTGTTATGCCTTTTCCCCAGCCAGTATTTCTATTCAGTGTCTCTTGGATAGCAACCCTTCAAATAAATTGAAGCATTAGCAGTCAATATTTTAGTTAATGGATTTTGAGTACAGTTATTCAGTTCAAGATTGTATTATGTATATGAAAACTGTTACTAGAGAAACACTTTTGTATCTGAACCTAAAGAATCTACATATGCTTGGGTTCAGTTTATTTTTCTGCAGGTATTTTGGAAAGGCTAGAAACAGTTGTAGCTAAAACTGACACATTACTGTGTTGTTTTATGCTCAGGCATTAGCTCATGACTTAAAACAAGGTCAGCTTATCGCCAAGCTTTACTTTCAGTTTTCCATTTCAGTTTGTTTATTGACCTTCCATTGCCATGACTGCTGAACAATTCACACATTGCAATTCATTTTTCCATGAAGTATCCCTACAAGACAGGGAAATTATACAATGTCTGTGCCTTTTACAGGCAGAGGCTCAGGGGGTGGAAGGAGTGCAAGCGTTGCTCAGAGCAGTTTGCATCCTGACTCTCCTAGGTCAGAGACCTATCTGTGTTGCTCAGCAAAAGCTGTTTAGAGTCAGCAAGTGAGGAATGTAAACTACAGGGAATTGCATGAATTAAGGTTTTCTGAGTGTGGTGTTTGGTGCCAGAGATTGTGCACCAGAGTACAGTCTGTTTCCCAGGTTTTAGACTGGAACTAAGAATGACTTCAAAGTAAGATCTCCAAAGCTTCTCTTTCTCTGGAGTTTTGTTTCAAATGTATTTTCTGCACCATCTGTCTCGTTGCAGATAATAGTATGCACATCTACAGCAGAAAGAGAAGCAATATACACTGTAAATTGCTCCAATTAAAGAAGAAAGAGGGGGGGGGAAAAGGAGTAAGTCTGATTAGGCAATGTGTAGTTGTCTTGGTTATCTTCTGTAGTTTTCTGAGTTAGCATGTTCCTTGACTAGTTTATTGAAAGCATATTTGTTGTAGGAAAGAGTTTGTTTTCTTTCCAGAAAGCTTTGCTCCATTAGGAACCCATAGCTAAATTCCATTTAGTGCAGGTCTAGAACAGATCATTTTGATTAGACTACAAAGGAAGGTCCTTGTTTTCCTCTACTGTTGCTGTAGTCCAGAGCACACTGGTTGAAAGACTGTTTTCTGGAGGAAGTGCCACTTACTTTAAAACATAACCACTATAAGTACAGATATCAGTGATAAGTTTCTCCTGGTCACTGTGGGCAATTTTCAAGTGCTGCTGTTGGTCAAAAGCCTACTGATAAGTTCCTAGTGTCTTATGTGCTCTGATCACAAGTTCTGGCATCATTTACTGCCATTCTGGTTTGTGGTCTGGGGCTAGTGGGTGGTGACTATCAAACCTGGCTTCTGAGAAGCCCATTAGTTCAGTGCTGCCCTGTCACTCTCTTTTGAAGACTTATAGAGGATGGCTGCTTCAGTTGCTCTATTGAAGAGTGTGGCTCTTGAACTTGAACTGGATTGCCCACTCTAAGCCTTTTTTTCCCTTCAGGGTACATGTTAGGACTAGTTTAACTTAGAGTAAGTCTGGAAAGAAAAGCCTAAATCAGGCTTTGTCAATCCAGAGGTCATCTTTCACCAGCATAACTCATTTTCCTGGTGCAGTCTTACTGGCCAGAGTAGCCCTTTGTCTCTCAGTGCTTTTTCTGTTGTCTTTATTTCAGAAGCATCAAGGCCCAGGTAGTTTGTGTGGGTTTTGTTTTGTTGGGTTTTGTTGTCTTATTCTTGCCTGGCTTTGTTCTTTTCATCCTTACAGTAGCACTCAAATGTTTTAGTCTGAATACATTTTCATGCAGTTCAACCAGTTATTGACTGTAATGCCATGATTCTCTATAAAGGCCTATTGCCACCCTTGAATTAAAATCCAGTCTTTCTCTGGGGGCTGCAGGATAACAAGTACCTACAGAGTATCAGCAGCTGAAGATCTGCCAGCATGAGCTGGGTTCCATGAACCAGGAGAAGCACTTTCTCTTACTGCTGACCAAATCATTCCTCCCATATAGGCAGTCAGAAGCAAGATATACTCAGTGTTCAGCCTCATGCTTTTGCTGAAAGAGATGTAGTTGGGGCAAATCCAAACAGAGAAGCCTTTAATTTCTTTCTGCATCCAGAACAGTTGCATCTAAGCACATTTGTAGTCTTAGGGGATCCTGCTCCTTCCTGAATCCATGCACATTGCAAGGGCAATTTTACCTGCTATGATAGGAGAGGAGATTTGGGTTCCTTCATCCACTTTCAATCAATCCCCAAAGTTTTTCATGTACTTACCAAAGCTGTATGCAGTTCTTCTGGGGTCAAGAATCTCTTTCCTTCCTGTCCTTTCCTCTGGAGAGGTGGAAAGTTGTGCTTATTTGATGGAGACAGTGTTCTTCGTGTTAACATTGTGCTTTTAAGATAGAAACATACTAGTAATTGTAATTTGAGGGCTTAGGAACATTTTAACTGATAGTCATTTTTAATGTCTTGTCAAGCTGAGCCATATATTAAGACAGGTTGTGCTGTAAAGTTACATGTTCTACCATGCAGCAAAGCAGTCCCTGTGCAAACTGTCTGGCTTTGCTAGAAAACCTTTGTCTTTTGGCACATATTACCATTCTTCAGTACCACTTTATAATTTCAGTGTCTTTATGTTGCAAGCAGTCTTTTCTTATGTTGCAAGCAGTCTTTTCTTTCTCACCTTGGTCTTTTCTTTAGTTACTACATGCTGCCTCGTTTTCTGGCATTGGTTGTTACTGTTGGCTTTCCTTTTAAGTAGCCTGGCATGGAGAGAGATTGGAGAAGGAAATTATCAGTTGTTATTTCCTCTCTAAATCTCCATAGTTAGCTCAGAAACCTTGTTTAGTTGTGTAGCAGGAACAGGCATTTCTTCTTGACACATTGTAGGTCATCTGAGCAGCACTGATTGTCTGTCAAGGTCTGTCATCTGTTTAAAATGAAAAGAAATCATGTTTTTCTCTCCTTACTCTTGAGTGGTAGAAGAGCCTGAAAGGGATAGATCTCTTACAAAGAGAGACTGAGGGAGCTGGGGCTCTTTAGCTTGGAAAAGAGACTGAAAGGTGACCTCCTCAATGTCAATGACTCACCCACTGTAAAGGGTGAGTGCCAGGAGGCTGGAGCCAGGCTGTGCTTGGTAATGCCCAATGACAGAACAAGGGGCTATGGGTGGAAGCTGAGGCATAGGAAGTTTCATGTAAACATGAGGAAGCATTTTTTTCCCTGTGAGGGTGACAGAACACTGGAACAGGCTGCCCAGAGGTGTTGTGGAGTCTCTTTAGAGAGATTCAGAACCAGCCTGGATGCATTCCTGTGTGATCTGGTATAGGTGATTTTGCTCTGGCAGGGAGTTTGGACTGGATGAGCTTTCGAGGTCACTTCCAGCCCCTGACATTCTGTGATTCTGTGAATCCCTGTGACCTTGTAAGAGGTTGCATCTGGTAAGATTTCTTTTCATCGTTTGCTAATTTAGTTTCCAGATCCATAATTTAATTTTTTTACTTATTTTCTGACAGGACAGCAAAAGGCTAACAGTGACAGGATGGGAGCAAATGTGTATTTGCCTTTCATTTCTACACTGTTTCACAAAATGAAGTGTCACAGTGTTATTTTCTTTTACCTCCTCCATACATATGCTTCGTCGATGTTACATTTAAAACACTGTGTAATAATGTATGGCCCAAAGACAGCCTAGAGGAGGGCAGTTTGAGCAGAAACCTTTCACAGAGCTTTTATATTGGGGAAGTTGTTTCGAGGTTATAATACAAGAAGGTGCTCCCAGCAATTAGTGGGAAGAAACACAACCTAAATAACGCAGAATAGGTTTTATTTAGTTCAGTTTTCTGTTCTGTGACCTGTGCTCTGTGTTGTTTTTTTCATTACACTACAGTTGTAAGGTGTGCATCCTTTAATGTTCTTGTGTCTGTGAAATCTCAAAATGAGCAATTTTTCTCTTCCTGACAGGACATGGAGCAGATGTGAAATGTGTGGATTGGCATCCAACAAAGGGATTAGTTGTATCAGGGAGTAAAGATAGCCAACAGCCCATCAAGTTCTGGGATCCGAAGACTGGCCAGAGCCTTGCCACGCTGTAAGTTCTTGCTCATGGATATTGATGTGCTGAAGTATAAAAGAATTTCATAAAATACATCATTTTCTTAATTGAGATACTGAAACATGTCCAGAGAACGGCAACGAAGCTGGTAAGGGGCCTGGGGCACAGCCCTGTGAGAAGAGGCTGAGGGAGCTGGGGATGTGTAGCTTGGAGAAGAGAAGGCTCAGAGGAGGCTGTAGCCAGGTGGGGTTGGTATTTTTCCCAGGCAACAAGCAACAGAACCAGGGGACACAGTCTCAAATTGTGCCAGGGGAAGTATAGGCTGGATGTTAGGAGGAAGTTCTTGCTAGAGAGAGTGATTGGCATTGGAATGGGCTGCCCAGGGAGGTGATGGAGTCACCCTCCCTGGAGGAGTTCAAGAAAAGCCTGGATGAGGCTTTAGTGCCATGGTCTAGTTCATTGGAGAAAACTGGGTGCTAGGTTGGACTGGGTGATCTTGGAGGTCTCTTCCAACTTGGTTGATTCTATGATTCTATTCCTTTATTAGCTTTTTGCCTCACATCCTTTCAGTTGCACACAGTTGCTTCAAATATAAAAGCTAGTGCTTTATCTGTGCCAGGAAGTCTACACAGTTAGATGAAGTCAAGTCTATATTTGTGAATAATTGTGATTTTAGTCTTCCTTATTCAAGGTTACTTTGTCCTTCTCCATAGATCTTCTAGTCACACACTTCTCATTTGGAAAACAGAGTTGAGATATGGAATGTAAATGAAATGTTTCATCTAGCACATGAAAAATTTTTTTATGCTGCAGTAGAAATGTGCACAGTAACTAAATACTGTCTCAGTGAGCACTACCAGTTGCTCTGAAGTACATAAGAACAGCATTAAGGTATAGGGCCTTTGTGCAGAAAGCCACAGTGTCCTGGTTTAGTGGCCTGAACTATTTTGTTATTGACCTGAGTATTTGGGGCTGGTAAATCAGCACATTTTAATCTGTCTGAGAAAACAGTATTTGGACAAATAGTCTGTCTTTCTCTGTTTGCAGACATGCTCATAAGAACACAGTGATGGAGGTAAAACTGAATCTCAATGGCAACTGGTTACTAACAGCTTCTCGGGACCATCTCTGTAAGCTCTTTGACATTCGTAATCTGAAAGAAGAACTTCAGGTCTTCAGGGGTCATAAGAAGGAGGCCACAGGTCAGAATTTGGTATATTATGTGGATTTTTATGAAGAAGGGTGAATTAAAAATTAATATCCTTGAGATCCTGGTTTTCACTTGTTAGAAATTCTGGCATTGCACATTCAGTTGTGCCTTACTTTGTGTTTCAGCTGTGGCCTGGCATCCCGTTCATGAAGGGTTGTTTGCCAGTGGAGGATCTGATGGCTCTTTGTTGTTCTGGCATGTTGGGTATGTAGCATTTTCATCAGCATGTTGGAAGGATATTGGTCAGATAAGCTATTACGCTAAACATAATATGTACTTTTCACCTTTGCATCAGTGTGATGGTTTGGGAGTTACCCAGCCCCCACACACTTAAGAAAATCACCCAGACTAGACTCAACTGAAAGTTGAGGAATGAAGCTATGTTTACAGCTTAGCATAATTTACAAGCATATATGTCCTGTGGAGAGGGACCTGGGAGTCCTGGTGGATAACAAGTTAACCATGGCACAGCAATGTGCCCTTCTGGCCAAGAAGGCCAAGGAGATCCTGGGGTGTGTTGGGAAGAGTGTGTCCAGCAGATCGAGGGAGGTTCTCCTCCCCCTCTACTCTGCCCTGGTGAGACCTCATCTTGAATACTGTGTTCAGTTTTGGGCTCCTCAGTTTAAGAGGGACAGGGATCTGCTGGAGAGAGTCCAGTGGAGGGCTACAAAGATGATGAGGGACCTGGAGGACACTGCCTTATGAGGAGAGGCTGAGGGACCTGGGGCTTTTTAGTCTGGAGAAGAGAAGACTTAAAGGGGATTTGATAAATGTTTATAAGTATCTGAGGACTGGTCAGGAGTGGGGGGAAAGGCTCTGCTCACTGCTCCCTGGGATAGGACAAGGAGCAGTGGGTCTAAGTTGCAGCACAAGAGGTTCCACCTCAACACGAGGGGGAACTTCTTTACTGTAAGGGTCACAGAGCACTGGAACAGGCTCCCCAGAGAGGTTGTGGAGTCTCCTTCTCTGGAGACTTTCAAGGCCTGTCTGGATGTGTTCCTCTGTGATCTGTGCTAGATAGTATTGTCCTGCTCTGGCAGAGGGGTTGGACTTTGATCTTACATTTCCCTAGCTTGCGCTCTAGCCCACAGCTTGTATACAACCCTGGATGATCTCCTTGGATCCCTTCCAACCCCTAACATCCTGTGAGCCTGTGATATATACACAGTATTTACAGTTATATACAAGTTAAAAGTAATACAGAAACAGTACCCCTGCCAAAACAATCAGATTGCCAAGAGGGCTCCCGACCCAAACCTTCTCCTCTGCTCCCTCTTTCCCTCTCTTCAGAAATAACCAGACCAGTCCCAGTATATCTCTCATGTGATAAATCTGGAGAGATCTGAGGTGAGATGTCAAAAAGATGACAAGGAGGTTAGAGGTAAAGGTTAGGTCGGATTAAAGAGTTAAGGCAGAGGCAACCACACAGACCCACCAGAGAGAAGGAAGAAACAGAACTGAGAGAACTGAGCAGTGTGAGAAGCAAGTGTCTTTGCTATATTTGGACTAGCTGCCTTTCTCAGCAGAAAAATGAGCGATAGAGGTTACTTTTGTTTTTCCTTTCTTCTCACAGCTAAGGATTTCATTTCTCTCAGTAAAATATGCCAATTAGCCTCAAACCAGCACAATCAGTATTTAACATACATGTTTAGAGCATAGTTTTTCTTTATACCTTTGTTTCTAACAACACAGTTAAAAATTCCTTCCAATTCTAAGGAGGAGTGGAAACAATCAGGTCAGCTAACAAATAGATGCCAAAGTTTAGCAAAATAGGTAGGGGAGCAGCTAAATAGCCAAAGTTTTGCATTGTATCTGTAGCAGATTGTCACCTGTGTGATGACTGATCTTTATTTTATGCTTTCTTTTGATGCATCAGGGTTGAGAAGGAGGTTGGTGGAATGGAAATGGCCCATGAGGGAATGATCTGGAGTCTGGCGTGGCACCCGCTTGGTCACATTCTCTGTTCAGGCTCAAACGATCACACCAGGTATTTTCAAACATTTAATGGAAAGATTCAAGGGAATCTATGTACATTTGAAAACTAAAGGTGCCTGGCATCAGGGGGCAAGGAAGAGCTTGGGATGGTTCTGGCCACAACAACACCAAGACTGGGGACAGAGTGGCTGGAGAGCAGCCGCGAAGAAAAGGACCTGGCGGTACTGATAGATAATAGCTGAACATCAGCCAGCAGTGTGCCCAGGTGGCCAAGAGAGCCAATGGCATCCTGGCCTGGATCAGGAACAGTGTGGCCAGCAGGACAAGGGAGGTTATTCTGCTCCTGTACTCAACACTGGTCAGGCCACACCTTGAGTGCTGTGTCCAGTTCTGGGTTCCTCAATTCAGGAGAGATGTTGAGGTGCTGGAAGGTGTCCAGAGAAGGGCAACAAATCTGGTGAGGGGCCTGGAACACAAACCCTATGAGGAGAGGCTGTGACCTCATTGCTATCTACAGCTACCTGAAGAGAGGCTGTAGCCAGGTGGGGATTGATCTCTTCTGCCAGGCAACCAGCAACAGAACAAGGGGACAAAATCTCAAGTTGTGCCAGGGGAGGTCTAGGCTGGATGTTAGGAGGAAGTTCTTGGTAGAGAGAGTGATTGGCATTGGAATGGGCTGCCCAGGGAGGTGGTGGAGTCACCATGCCTGCAGGTGTTCAAGAAAAGCCTGGATGAAGCACTTAGTGCCATGGTCTGGTTGACTGGAAAGGGCTGGGTGCTAGGTTGGACTGGATGCTCTTGGAGGTCTCCTCCAACCTGTTTGATTCTGTGATTCTGATAGACAACCAGTGGTCAAAGCAGTCAGAAAAAAACCTTAATCTAAATGGGAAGGCACTGACATTTTACATCAAAAGGTGGAGTCTAACCTCATGTCCTTCATCTAAGAAAGCCTAAAAATACACTAAGATTTTGGGTTACTGTGAGCTTTGAAATCCCCTGAAGAAATTGGGGGATGAAAAACATTTTTTTGCTGAAGAGGTATTTTTCTTCACTGTACTTTTTCCTGCAGATTATCTGCTGGTCATGTCTTGTCTTCTGTTTTTTTGCAAACATGTTTGGAGGCATAGAGTTTGTGTTTCTTGGGTTGAACCTGCTGTAGACATGGAACATTTTACAAACAGAGTGAATTTTGGTGTGGATGTTTGTATTGATGAGTCTGAAGGAGGCCTACAAAAAGCTGATGTAGGACTTTTCAGGATATCAGGGAGTGACAGGACTAGGGGGAATGGAGCAAAGCTGGAGATGGATAGGTTCAGGCTGGATGTGAGGAGGAAGTTGTTCAGCATGAGAGTGATGAGAGCCTGGCATGGGTTGCCTAGGGAAGTGGTTGAGGCCCCATCCCTGGAGGTGTTTAAGGCCAGGCTGATCTAGGGTAGGGTGTCCCTGCCTATAGCAGGGCAGTTGGATCTAGATGATCCTTGTGGTCCCTTCTAACCCTGACTGATTCTATCATTCTAAGTTTAGTTGTATTGGGAGATTATATTTGAACTGACCAAGAGGTTTTTGGAATGAACTAGAAAGGTACCTCTTTATGATCTGATGTTGATGTCTTGTACTTATACCTCTTAACACTTCAAAGCATCTCCTGAATTGTAACCACACAGTTCATTTTGATTTTTAAATTACTTACTTTTGGCAGATGTTCAGGTGCTGAACTGTCTTAATTCATAACTGAATCATTCTATAATCAAGATGGCATACTAAAAATGGAAGAGCTAATTAGATTAAAAGTAGCTAGCACTCTTGACTGTTTATTGAGATCATCTAACTTCCTTTTGACAGTAAGTTTTGGACTAGAAATCGACCTGGAGATAAAATGCGAGATCGTTACAACTTGAATCTGCTGCCAGGGATGTCAGAGGATGGTGTGGAATATGGTAAGGTAACTTCCCTCAATAGGGAAGAAAAAGGGCTGGGGTCAGGAATAAGCCTAGGTTGTTAGTTGACACTAGAGTGCAGCTTCTGGAAAAGACAATGAATTAATATTACAGCACTGGGGACTACCTAGGCAGATATTTTTTCATGAAGATGATTGTATTGTCCATGTTACCAGCAATCACCATTCCAACTCTAAGCTTTCTTTTCTTTCCACAGCTCCAGGAGGTAAGACCTGCTCTGTCAATCCCAGGAAGGTTTGGATCTCCCTCTGGCAGTATTTTGTTTGCTTTTCTTCCTGAAAATGTTAATGTGATTTTAAGACATCTCCCCTGTCCTGAAAAGCAGCAGGGAAATCTTTCAGATTATTGAATTTGACTAAAACTTTAAAACCTTACCTCTGAAGGGGTTACCTTGGTAATTTTAGATTGCTCAGGGCTGCCCAGCTCTTTGTGACATGCCTTGGCAAACTTTTAATCTCTGAGGCTGCATCTGTTTCTTCATATGTTTACTTCTTCTTTTGTGTTTGGACTACTGAGCTAAATGCAGCACAGGAAGGCAGTTTAAATGTTTGAGTACAGATTCATTATGACAAAAATTTTAATTAAGCACCTACAGGATAGCCAAGGGATCAAGCCCAGCCAGCACAGGTTTAGGAAGGGCAGGTCCTGTCTCACCAACCTGATCTCCTTTTATGATCTGGTTACCTGCCTGGTGAATGTGGGGCAGGCTGTGGGTGTAGTCTGTCTGGACTTCAGCAAAGCCTTTGACACCATCTGCCACAACAAGCTCCTGGCAAAGCTGGCAGCTTGTGACTTGGACAGATCCACTCTGATATAGGTCAAGAACTGGCTGGAAGGCTGGGCCCAGAGAGTGGTGGTGAATGGTGCCACATCTAGCTGGCAGCTGTCACTAGTGGTGTGTCCCAGGGATCAGTGCTGGGCCCAGTCCTGTTCAATATCTTTATTGATGATCTGGACCAGGAGATTGAGTCCAACATCATTAAGTTTGCAGATGACACTAAGCTAGGAGCAGGTGTTGACCTGTTGGAGGGTAGGAGAGCCCTGCAGAGGGACCTTGCCAGGCTGGATGGGTGGGCAGAGGCCAGTGGGATGAGATTTAACAAGGCCAAGTGCAGGGTTCACACTTTGGCCACAACAACCCTAAGCAGTGCTACAGGCTGGGTACAGAATGGCTGAGAGCAGCCAAGCAGAAAGGGATCTGGGAGTACTGGTAGATAGTAGCTGAACATGAGCCAGCAGTGTGCCCAGGTGGCCAGGAGAGCCAATGGCATCCTGGCCTGGATCAGGAACAATGTGGCCAGTAGGACGAGGGAGGTTATTCTGCCCCTGTGCTCAGCACTGGTCAGGCCACACNAGAACAAGGGGACAGAGTCTCAAGTTGCGCCAGGGGAGGTCTAGGCTGGATGTTAGGAGGAAGTTGTTGGCAGAGAGAGTGATTGGCATTGGAATGGGCTGCCCAGGGAGGTGGTGGAGTTGCCATCCCTGGAGGTGTTCAAGAAAAGCCTGGATGAGGCACCTAGTGCCATGGTCTGGTTGATTGGACAGGGCTGGGTGCTAGGTTGGACTGGATGATCTTGGAGGTCTCTTCCAACCTGGTTGATTCTGTGATTCTATGTTTAATGGGTGTGAGTTATTTCCTTTTCTGAGCTTTTGCCCTACCCATTTAGTAACCTTCCTGAAAGAACAGAGTTTTTGACTTATTGGACCAGAAAAAAACAATCCAGCTGCATTTACAATTGATTTAATCTCCTATAATTCATGTATGGAATTACAGAGTGACCCACTGGTTGTGAATGAAATACATACTTGTACCAAGGGTATAAGCATGCTAGAACCCAAAGGGATAAAATGATAAAGAAAAATGTTTCAGGTGTAAATATTCCTTGTTTTTTTGCCAGATGATCTTGAACCCAACAGCCTAGCAGTTATTCCTGGGATGGGAATACCTGAACAATTAAAAATAGCCATGGAGCAAGAGCAGATGGGTAAGTTGTAGCTACAAGGAACCATTTTCCTGAGCCATCCAGATGCTCTGCAACTTCTCTTTCTTTCTTTTTGTACATTGTATTAGCACAGACACTTTTTTTCCCCCCACAGTTGTGTATTGTGTGTATTTCCCATGTAGAGAGGAAAGTTGAAAACCTCTTGATCTCTTTTGCTAAATAAGCCATAAAGAGAGTAAAAGGATTTCTCTGTAAACCTGCATTGATCTGACTGTTTGTCTCCCTGGTGCTAAAGGGAAGGATGAGTCCCATGATATTGAAATGACAATCCCAGGACTGGACTGGGGAATGGAGGAAGTAATGCAAAAGGACCAAAAGAAAGTGCCACAGAAAAAAGTGCCCTATGCAAAACCAATACCAGCACAGTTTCAGCAGGTGAGTACCTAATACACAGTGCTTCACAAAGTGTGGGGCTGGTTGTGATGATTTGGGTGTTACACACCCCCCACACTTTGGAAAATCACCCAGACTGGACTCAGCTGAGCTGGAAATTGCATGAAGCTTTAGATTTGTCATCTTTGTGAAGCTTTATATTTGTGATTTTTATATTGTGGTCTGTGTTAGATAGTATTGTCCTGCTCTGGCAGAGGGGTTGGACTTGATGATCTCCTTGGGTCCCTTCCAACCCCTAATATCCTGTGAGTCTGTGATATTTACAGCTTAGCAGAATATACAAGCAGATAGTTGCAATATCTACAGCTATAGACAAATATACAAGTTAAAAAGTAATACAGAAACACAACAGCCCTCCCAGAAACCTGAATCCCCAGGAGGCGCTCCCAGCCACCCTTCCACCTTCCTCCCGCCCCTCTCCTTTGCCTTATATTCAAGATAGCTTGGAGGGTCGGACAGGGGGGTTAGGAAGCAGATGGATTAGTCACACAGGTTAGGTTAGAGAAGTTTATGCAGCCCCAGACAGTGNACCCCCAGGTCCTTCTCCTCAGGGCTGCTCTCCAGCCATATATATATATTATACATCTCAGCAGGCCTATGAGTGGGGTAGGCATCAGCTTTGTTTCCTTTTCACAGCCTATAATCTAATTGTTCTCACCAAAACGTTCTAGCTAGGCTCAAACTAGCACACCGTTGAAATGTTTTGGGTTTCTAGTATCAGCTCAAGTTGTGCTGGGGGAGGTGTGGGCTGGATGTTAGGAGGAAGTTGTTGCCAGAGAGAGTGATTGGCATTGGAATGGGCTGCCCAGGGAGGTGGTGGAGTCGCCATCCCTGGAGGTGTTCAAGTAAAGCCTGGATGAGGCACTTAGTGCCATGCTTTGGTTGACTGGATAGGGCTGGGTGCTAGGTTGGACTGGATGATTTTGGAGGTCTCTTCCAACCTGGCTGATTCTACGATTCTGTATCAACACCCATGCAGAATTTATTACCACATCAGTTAAATTACTGAAGCATAAAATATTTTGTTCCATCTCTTATATTTTGTATCTGTACCTGGACAATAGGATTTTCTAAGATGTGCAAGTTTATCCAACATTGGGTTTAGCTTCTGAATATCAATGCTGCACAGTGTTCCAGCAGATCCTCTCCCAGTGCAGGAGTGCACTGCTTATCTGTTGTTCTTCCACAGAATTCATTTAGTGTTTGCTATTCTCTGCAGGCATGGATGCAGAATAAAGTTCCTTTGCCTCCTCCACCTGAGCCTTTGAATGATAGAAAGGAAGATATTAAGCTGGAGGAGAAAAAGAAGACACAGGCAGAGATTGAGCAGGAAATGGCAGCGCTTCAGTACACAAACCCGCAGCTCCTGGAGGTACGCATGGGAAGACAGGGGTTAGCAAATGAGTTTTATTGTTTGATCTGATGTGTTTGGAACTCAGCACTAAAATGTGTAGCTTGCTTTTGCAGGACTGTTCTCACCTGTTCTTTCAAAAAGACATCTAATTGGTCAGGGTATTGGACTTCATGCACGATGCTCTCAAACCTTTAGTGAGGCCCCCACATTTCACTAAAGAGATCCATAGATCAGTGTTAGTTAAGTTGTGTTTCTTTTAATTAATAAAGAAGCACTAAATCTCTTTTTAAACTCCTAAGAAATGAGGTTATTGCTTTTGATTTTCAGTTGTTGCATGTACTGACTGCCATGCCAAGTTAATTTCTCTGTGTCTCTTTTTGGACAGCAATTGAAGATTGAGAGACTTGCACAGAAACAAGCTGAGCAAGTGCAGCCACCACCTCCAGGAGGTTCTCTTCATGGACCCCAGCCTTTTCCAGGGCAAGGCCCAATGTCACAGATGCCTCAAGGATTTCAGCAGCCCCTTCCACCTCAGCAGATGCCAATGAATATGCCTCAGATGGGACCTCCTGGTCCGCAAGGACAGTTCAGACCTCCAGGCCCCCAAGGACAAATGGGACCTCAAGGTCCATTACATCAAGGAGCTGCAGGTCCACAAGGGTTCATGGGACCACAAGGACCTCCAGGCCCCCAAGGGCCTCCGCAAGGAATGCCACGGCCTCAGGATTTACATGGACATCAAGGAATGCAAAGACATCCTGGACCTCATGGGCCAATGGGGCCTCCCGGCCCTCAGGGTAACGCTGGCCCACAAGGCCATTTAGGACCACAGGGTCTACCTGGGTCTCAGACTCATTTAGGACCGCAGGGTCCACCTGGCCCACAAGGTCACATGGGTCCTCAAGGTCCCCCTGGTGGCCAAGGAATGCAGGGGCCACCTGGTCCCCGAGGAATGCAAGGACCTCTTCCTCACGGCATGCAAGGAGCTCCAGGATCTCAAGGGATGCAGGGCCCTATCTCGCAAGGGCCTTTGATGGGACTTAATCCAAGAGGGATGCAGGGTCCACCAGGACCCAGAGATAACCAGGGACCTAATCCACAAGGGATGATGATGGGTCATCCACAAGAAATGAGAGGTCCTCATATGCAAGGTGGTTTACTAGGACATGGTCCCCAGGAGATGAGGGGCCTCCAGGGACCTCCACCTCAAGGTACAATGTTAGGACCACCACAAGAATTGCGTGGGCCACCAGGTCCACAAGGCCAGCAGGGACCTCCACAAGGCTCTTTAGTAGGGCCTCAAGGAAACATGCAAGGACCTCAGGGACAACCTTCAAGGGGGCCGCACCCTTCCCAGGGCCCTCTGCCTTTCCAGCAGCAGAAAACGCCTCTGTTGGGTGATGGGCCTCGTCCCCCATTTAATCAGGTACGTGTGGGTCTGTGTAACAAGAGGAGTGCTCAGAATGAAGGAATGATTTTAGCACACGTTAGAAATGCAAGGCAAGAGCTGAGACCCTGGAGGTTTGGTTTACTGGCAAGATTGAGGCCTGAGGAGCACTGACATGGTGATGAAAAGACTTACACAGTTTGGAACCAGCTGAGATAACTGTAGAATTATTTGAAACTGAGTAACCTGAAGAAAAACTACAGGTTCTTTTAAAGACTTAAATGGGGAGGCTCCTGGAGAGTAGGTGAGCACCAATAAAAGTTGATTTAATCAAACTGAACATGAGAGAACTCATGTGTATTAATTAAAGCAAGCTGCTGCCAACTCTCAGTTGTCCCAGAGTGGTTAATCCGAACTATGGGATGAATTTGCCACAGATGCTGACACACCTGGAATCAGCATAGGTCTGGCTGAACTTGGCAGTTCAAACTAAACATACAGGAACACAGCTGTGCAGCTTAGTGCCTTGGTCTAGAAAGAATTTAGCCACCTCTGTACTTCTTGAGCCACAAGTTAAGAGGTTGGTGAAGTATAGCATTAGCTTGTTACTGCACCATTTGCCAAGCAGCACAAGGGGGAGAACGAGTATCAGACAGGTTTGTCTAGGATCAGCTCAGGTCTGGTAGGGTGAGCACTGAGCTGGAACTGCTGGGCATGATTTGGATGTGTGCTGACTGCTGCAGTGCTGATGAAATGTCCCTGCGCCACGCTGCCTTGGCACTCAGCTCCAAGAGGGTTCACTCCATTGTGCTTGGCTTAGTTGACTTGAAGTACTGTGGAATGTCACCTAGAGACCCACCAGTTAAGTCTGCAGGAGTCAAGTCAGGTTTTGCTTAGTCCTGGTTCAGTGCCAGGTGCAGCCTGCTCTGTCCACTTTGGCACCTTTGATAGTGGGCTTACTCCATCTTCTCATCTACTGCAGGTAATGCAAAGCCTGCTGTATTTGCTCACTCTTGGAGGTTTTTTGTGTGGTACTGATTCTCTGCTTAAAACTCCTCTTGATTGTCTTCAGCTTTAAGGTGACACTTGAAAGGAATGTTTGGAAAATAATTCTAGATACTCAATATTTAAAACCCCTGTGGGGTTTGCCAAGCAGCAAGAACTCCTACACTGGCACTCAACAGGCTCTGGCTAGAGCTTCAGATAGGTCTGCTTCTAGTGCTTGGCGTGCAATCCAGCACCGACCACAACACCTGATGATGCTGAAATGAGCTTTAGCTCAGTGATTCCATTTCACACCGAGGCTGAGTAGCCTGCAAATTGTGGTTTTCCTTTGAACATTTTTCCTTACAAGTCAGGACTAATTCCCTCCAGGAATCTCTAAGTGAAATGCTATTGACGAGATTTCAAAAGCACCAAAGTTTAAGCAGACAAGAGTTGGTCCCACCACAGCTGAACTTAAACTGGCATAGTGGTTTTTCATTGCTGTTCCAGGGAGAGTTACATTTTGGCTTGGAGAACAATTCCCAGGCTTGTGTGTGTAAAGGTTTCTGTGTGTTTACATGTGTGTAGGTCTGTCCCTGTCTGAGCCTGCTGTTGGCACTGGTCAGAGTTCAGTAAGCTGCTTTTGATGGATGGTTATTTTTAATGAGCACTGCTATTATGAAGTCTTTTACAGGTATTAAACAAATACAAAGCAAGGTTTTTTTGGCCCTTTTTTTCATTACTTGTGCAGCTTTAATAATATCTCCTAAAAATGAACAGTTTTGTAGTTCATAATGTCAGTGTTTGCTCCAGTTTCATAGTATCATCCTAGATAAAGCAGTGGCTGGACAGGAGGGTCCAGAGAGTGGTGGGCAGTGGAGTTAAATCCAGTTGGCAGCTGAGTACTAGTGGTGTTCATCAGAGATCTGTGTTGGACCCACTTCCTTTTAACATCTTTATTGACCACCTTCATTCAGGCATAGAGAGTTCATCAGTAACTTTGCAGATGACACCAAGTTAGGTGGCAGTGTTGATTTGAATGAGGGTAGAGAGTCTCTGCAGAGGGACTTGGATGGGCTAGACCAATGGGCCAGCATTAATGGGATGAGTTTCAACGAGGCCAAATGCTAGGTCCTGCACTTAGGTCACAACAACCCCAAGCAGTGCTACAGGCTTGGGGCAGTGTGGCTGGAGAGCTGCCTGGCAGAAGGGGATCTGGAGGCTGTAATAGACAGGCGCTGAGTGTGAATCAGAACCAGCAGTGTGCCCAGGCGGCCAATAAAGCCAGTGGTGTCCTGGCTTGGATTAAAAATGCTGTGACCAGCAGGAGCAGAGAGGTGATTGTCCCCTTGGACTCAGCTTTGGTGAGGCCATACCTCGAGTGTTGTGTTCAGTTTTGGGCACCACAATACAAGAGAGATGTGGAGGTGCTGGTGCACGTCCAGAGGAGGGCAACAAAGCTGGGGAAGGACCTAGAGAATAAATCTTATGAGGAGTGACTGAGGGAGCTGGGGATGGTTGGTTTGAAAAAGAGGAGGCTGAGGGCAGACTTCATTGCTGTCTACAGCTACCTGAGGGGACATTGTAGAGAGACTGCTGCTGGGCTCTTCTCACAGGTAATTGGAGCCAGAACAAGGGGAAATGGCCTCAAGTTGAGACTGGGGTTTAAATTAGATATTAGGAAAAAGTTTTTCATGAAGAGAGTGGTCAGGGACTGGAATGAGCTGCCCAGGGAGGTGGTTGAGTCACTGACTCTGGATGTGTTTAAGGGTTGCTTGGATGTGGTGTTTAGGGATATCATTTAAGGTGAATCTCGGAGAGTTGGACTTGGTGATCCTGAGGGGCTTTTCCAACCTGCACGTTTCTGTGATTCTGTGATCATGAAATGCTTTTGGTTGGAAGGGACTTCTAAAGGTCATCTAGTCCTGTGGTGAACATATTTGACTAGATCAGGTTGCTCAGACCCCTGTCCAACCTGACCTCCAGTGTTTCTAGGGATGGGGCTTCGATCATTTCTCTCAGCAACTTGGGCCAGTGTTTCACCAGCCTCGTTGTAAAAAACCCTCTTCATTGTATCTCATCTAAGTCTTAGTCTAAAGCAATCACTCCTTGTCCTGTCACAACAGGCCTTGATTAAAAAGATTGTCCTCATCTTTCTTATAGGCCCCTTTTTAAGTGTTGAAAGACACAATAAGGTCTCCCTGAAGCCTCGTCTTCTCTGGGCTAAGCAGCCCTGCCTCTCTCAGCCTTTCCTTTAAAGGAGCTCCAGCCCTGGGGTTAATTTGTGTGGCCCTTCTCTGGACCTGTTCCAACAATTCAATGTCCTTTTGCTAAGGACTCCAGAGATGGATGCAGTACTCCAGGTGAGGTCTCACCAGAACAGAGAGATACAGTCCCCTTCCTCAACCTGGCCATGTGCCTTTGGATGCAGCCCAGGGTAGAGTTTCCTGTCTGGGCTACGAGTGCATACTGCTGACTCATGTCCAGCTTCTCATCCACCAGCACCCTGAAGTCCTCATCCACAGGGCTGCTCTTAATCACATAAATCCTCAGCCTGTATTGATACTATGGATTGCCCTGACCCAAGTGCAGGACCTCGTGCTTGGCCTTGTTGAACCTGATGAAGTTCCTAGGTTTTGCATCTTTGTAATATGAGTATGAGAGTAGTTCCTATTTACAAAGGCCCTCTCTGTGAGTCATCTTAAACAATTGGTCTTAGCTTGGGTTTGTTCTGAGTTTACAGGAGAAGGATGTCAAACTTGTACAAGTTACACCTTCCTTTTCAGCAGGAGTACTGTATCTTATCTGCATTCTCAGGGACTTGGGACAGTAATCCTAAACATTGATACCTGTTTGCAAAGGTTAATCCACCATATGAGGTACCACTATGACCTGCATCTGCCCTGCATTGGAAAGCAGCTGGTTCACTGTGTGGGTGAGATGGTCCACCTGAACGTGAGACCTGCTACCTTCTGCAAATGTCAAGTGGCATAGAGAGACCTGCTCATGAGAATGAAATTGCCAGAGCTGTGATTGCCAAAACTGTATTCTGAAGATAGGCATCTTAATATTAAAATGCAGATGGGCAATCAGAATATTCCCAAGTTAGCAATAGTACTTTGGAGCTTTTTTGCTATTGCTAATTTAGATTGGATCTTCTCACATTCCTCTAAGATAGATGTGTTGAATTTCATCTCACTGGTTGAGCAAGGTACAAATACTTCAGGACAAGTCTCCTGTCTGCACAGAGACAAACTTCAGGAGCTTGTGCACTATTTTAGAAGGAACATGTTTTCTTATCAGTGCATACAAAGAAGTCTTTCCCCCTCCAGTGCATAGTTTTAATGAATGCAGATGGCTGTCAGGAATAGCTGTGCCATTTGCATATGTAGGTCAGGTTCACCAGTAACAGGGAGCAGCTGTACCCTGTTGCACCAGCTTGCCTGACTCATGCAGAACATTGGTCCACACTGGGGGGTCTTCAAGCCAGCAGTGGAGGTGGTGTGAGGTGCTCCAGAAGTACCTGCCTCAGGTGCATTTATAACTTTTAGTACCATGTCTCCTGAGCTGTACATACTTGCTTTTCAGCTTCAAGCCCAGTTTGGGGACTGGAGTATGTTTTTGAAATGAAAAGCCCGTGAGAATGCAGTGTTGTAGCTCTGTCTTCCTATCTTGAAAACCTGAGTTGTTTGAAACAGAGATTTATACTAAACACTAAGGAAACTCATTAAATGATTGCTAAAAACTGCTGCTTTGGTTACACAGTAGTGGCATAAATTAAAGAAGCCAGATCAAGTTCCTTTTAAGTAAGCATACACTAAATACATGAGAAATCATGGAACTCCAGCTAGGTTTTGGTCAAGAATAGCAGCAGCACTGTGATAGCTCCAACTAACCTAGTCAGGGAATTTGTTTTCTGGGCTGAAGCCAATGTTCAGACACTAGGAAAGGTTTGGGGGTTTTTAATATAAAACTATTTTGGATTTTTAGGTTTTATAATAGGCTTTGGAATAGTCTTTTTATTTTGCCCTTTTTTTCTCTTTAAGTCCTTAATGCAAATGTGATGTTTGTGCTCTACATTTGTGTGCTTTGTGTTTCCTCTATATTGCAGTTAATAGATATGTTTAATTCAAAACCATCATTTCAAGATAGGATGGGGAAAACACACAAATGGATTTACTGCTTCTCTGCAACCAGGAAAAAAAAAATCATAGAATTGTCAGGGCTGGAAGGGACCTCAAGGATCATCTAGCTCCAACCCTCCTGCCATGGGCAGGGACACCTCAGGCTATAGATCAGGTTGCTCAGAGCCTCATCCAGTCCAGCCTTAAAAACTTCCAGGCTTGGGACTTCCACCACCCTCCTGGACAATCTATTTCAGTGTCTCACCATCACCATGGTGAAGAACTTCTTCCTAACATCCAGTCTGAATCTACCCACTTCTAGTTTTGCTCCATTCCCCTTATTCCTGTCACTGCTTGACATCCTAAAAAGTTCCTCACCAGCTTTCTTGTAGGCCTCCTTAATATACTGAAGGCCACAAAAAAGGTAGTGTTTTAAATATAGAAGATGAAAACTGATTCATGAACAGATAAAGCAAGTGTAATTATGAATACAGTGCTAATGATGGAGTATAGAAGTATTGACAAACTACCCACAGTCTGAAGGGGTTTTTGCAAGCCATATGAAAGCTGAGTCTAAATCTTACACACTGGAGATGTCTAGGAAAAAAAAATATTACGTGTTTAGGATTTTGTGGTTTGAGCTTTGGTGGGATTTTTTTCTTCTTGGTGATGTCAAACTAAGTTGCAAGTTTCAACTCTCTCTGGTTGACAGTGATAGGTTTTCATTGTGGGATCTTCTTGTTACAATGTAAATTATCTATGTGCCCCCCTGGTAGTTGCAGTCAAGTACACACCCTAAACATGACTCTGTCTGGCCTTTGCTGTTTAAAGGCGGAAGTGGACAGTGCAACTGCATCATTTCCCAACCATTGTTAATGTAGTTGGTTCACTGCAAACATGGTAGAATCACAGAACAGAATCACAGAATCAGTCAGGGTTGGAAGGGACCACAAGGATCATCCAGTTCCAACCCACCTGCCACGGGAAGGGACACCCTACCCTAGATCAGGACTTGCAGAACTCTTTCATGGTCTGTGATAGCAACTGAATTCAAAGAATATTGTTTTAGCTTTTAAAATTCACCCCAAAACCAGAGAAAACAACAAAAGATCTACACACACTTCATTTTTTGTGTTCTTTGAGATGGTTTAATTGACAAAAACCTCTGCTCACAGCTGTTTCTGCTTCAGGAAAGCAGGTGACTGCAGCACCTGTCTTCAGCCCTCTCCCTGTTTGATAACCCATGAACTTCTTGCTTAGCCAAGTATTAGTACTTTCTTTTGATCTTACAGTTGGAATTAAGAAAAATAAACTTTGGCAGCATGTTAAAAATTAAATGAATGTATTTCCATGTTAACAGCTTACAAAGGTTTTATAGGAGAGGTTCATCTTAATCATGTCCCCCCCGCCCCAGTCCCATCATTCTTGATTGTTGTTGGGGTTTTTTTTTGGGGGGGGGAGAAGGTTTGTTCATTTCCAAACTGTGTAACTCTTGAACTGCATACAAATCAGCACCTGATATATTTCAAACAAATACACAGAGTTTCATCATCAGATAGCTAGAATATAAACTTTTATCATCTTTGGTTGTTACAAGTAGAATATTAGTCCTTGAAATGATGTTTAGTTTCTCAGACAGTGACTGAAAAGCTTTACTGATTTGATTCTGGAAAAAAATAAGCTGAAACCATTGGAAAATGAACTCTTTCTATTGCAAGACTTGTGCAGATGCAGCCTTTATGTGAAGAATATTGTTTTGCCCCTTTACAAAATGCTTTAAAGCAAAACCACTCAGACATGAGAATTCATATGGCTTTTCTTATTATATGCTCACAGGACGGACAGAACCCAGGTCCTCCACCACTGATACCAGGACTGGGGCAGCAGGGAGGACAAGGTCGTCTTGGCCCTCACAACCAAGGACCTGGGCTTAATAAAGGTAATTAAATATGTTGTGTGTTCATCTGTGGTTAATTCTCCTAAGACAGGCCATTGCAGTGCAGTGCCTCTAGAGAGAAAAGGTTACATAGCAGAGCACAGGGCCTTGGCTGAGAGGAAAGCTGCTGTAGACTTGGGCTGGAATACAAAGTTTTCCCCAAAAGAAGTATTTAATGTGAAATGTGTGGAGTGTGCTTTGTAGAACTGTACAAACTTAGAGCATCCTAGAGCACTTTCAGAAAACATTACAGAAATGTGCTATGATTTTTTCCCTCAAGGTGACTCCCGTGGTCCACCAAACCATCACATGGGCCCTCTCTCAGATAGAAGGCATGACCAGAACAGTGGTGGTCCTGACCATGGGCCCGAGAGAGGGTTGTTTCGAGGTGGCCAGGAGTGGGGTGATGGTAGAGACAGCAGGGGCATGCCAGATAGACGAGGACCTCACCCAGATTTCCATGATGACTTTGATCGACCAGATGACTTCCGCGACGACTTCCATCCAGATAAGAGATTTGGCCATCGGTTACGGGAATTTGAGGGGAGAGGAGGCCCGCCATTGCAAGATGACAAGTGGAGACGAGGTGGACCTGGGCCTCCCTTTCCTCCTGATCACAGGGAATTTGAAGGAGGGGGTTCAAACCGTGGGCCTCCTGGTGCTTGGGAAGGACGGCGACCGTCAGATGATAGATATCCGCGGGATCCTGAGGAAGCACGGTTCCGAGGAAGACGAGATGAGAGGTAAGAACACATCTTCTCATCTTTTTTCTCTTAAAGGGTAAATGGAGGGAAGTCTTTCTTCCTGGTTTCCTTTTCATTAAGGAGTCTATCTGTTTCAGATTTATAAACTGGAAACCAATAAGGAAATGAAAACTCTTAAAATACCTGAGTATAGAGTCCATAAAAATCATTCAGTAATTGAAGAACACTTGCAAATGGTCATTGCACACAGCAGCTTCCGTGTCTTTAAAGAGTAAGTAAAGAGAAGGGAGGAAATGTGTAGAGAAGATCCAGTCACACAGGATGAAGACTTGAGACCATTTTGATGAAAACTGAGAGGAAACCTGAAGGTTAAAGTGACAAACATTTGAATGCTAAAAGTGGATTTTGAGACTGTCTCCAGTCACAATCTGCAGCCTGACTGTAGAGACTGTAGAATGAGATGCAGTATGCTTGTGAGGAGCAGGAACAGTGATCCTACTATCAAACACGAGGGGCAGAGCTACAGCATCTGTTGGACTATTGAGACTATTCTCCCCTGGTTTTGCTTGTAGAAATTTTATTTCTCTTTCTGACTTCTTAATGCCAAGCAGCAAACTCAGAAACAATCTAATTTACAGCAATGTCCATGTCATTGCTCTCAATTTCCAAATCAATCACAGAAGGATGAATTTGCTTTTAGTTACCAGTGTAAATATGGAGGAATTATGCTAAATCAGCAAGATTAACTGTCATTGAAATTGCTCCAGACTTATGCTAGTTTTAACTGATTTGAATTTGGCCTCCAAGGTCTAAGCCTCTCACTGACCACCAACTCTATATGTATAAGAATGTGTACTTGTACAACTATCTTGTGGTCTCCTCATAATGTGAATTTTGTGTGTTTTAGTTACCTTTTTAATAATTTTCTTACATTCCTTGCATCTATACAGCTCTTCTTTTAGCTATTTTCTATCTAGCTCTGTAAAGATGTACCTTCCTTTTGTGTGAAGAGTATGAAAAGAAATGAACAGTAACTAAAATAAGGTAACAATTAAAGGGGTTTCAATGTCAAAACAGAGAGAGAATCCAAACTGAATGGTCTGCATTACAGAATTCTAAACCAGCAGACAACACTTTTAAAGTGCAGTAGTTTTTCAGATCTTATATTGGAACTGCTTAGGAACTGGAAAAGATTTTATGATGATCCTGACTTCTAAAAGGGTTTCAGGAAGAGGATTCAAGAATTTTTAACCTGTAAATCTGACTTCTGAACTAAGAAGATTCAGAGTACAAGTGTTTGTACAGAGTTTGTTTTAAGAGGAATCAGCGTAGGGCTACAGAAGGCTGATTGTGCTTGCAGATGTAATGAACTCAGTAACGGTGAATTAGGTGCCATTTACTGCAGGTGATCTCAAAATCCTCCCAACCAATCCTTTACCTGATTGGGTTTGGAATTTAGATTGTAACTGGTTTGATCATGAGAGGGAAGTGTGTGTATGTGTGTTTCTAATTTCCCATCCTTTTCATCCCTGTCCTGTTCTTACTCTACCTGTGCATATCAACACGATGCTTCTCCTGCAGAGACCTGCCTCTTCCAGCCTGCTAATCTGCAATGTGTAGTTCTGTACATTAAGGTCCTAGGCCTCAAGGAAGAAGATCTGAGAGCAGTCAAACAGGAACTGAGCCCTATGCAAGGCAGGCTTTACAGGTGACTGATATGAAAAAGTGGAAAAGGATATCAACACAATTATTAGGGGCTGTGGTTATGTCAGGCATAGGTGTGGTAGATTAAAAAGACTAAAGTGTCTGTGCCCTTGTTTGGAAGCAAAAGGCAAGGCCCTATTCCTGCTAGCCATAGGACCCTGTGTTGCAAATCCTGGTAATTTACAAGCTAAGCAGAATCACACCATGTCAGTATTAAAATTGGGAGGCTCTCTAAAGAACATCCAGAGGACTGTGCTGTTTCAAGGCTAACCAATATTGCTATGTGGTTATTGAACCATTTGTACTGAAACTGTTCAGTTTGTTTGCCCAAATCATCAAGGTTAATGTGAAATGGTTCTTTGTCCATACACAGCACTCCCTCCATCCACTGTTGTACCTGTACAGGCACAGCAGTCTCCTCTCTGTATTGTGTTTGTTTTCTGGGAGGTGGAGACAGACCTATTGTTTTTAATTAAAAAAAAAAAAACAAAACAACCAAACAAAAAAAAATTAAAATGTAAAAGTTTAAAAATATTGTATTGTGTTATGACTACTGTTAAAATATTTAAATTTGTAATTAAAAGGTTAATGTTGTTAAAATTCTAAATAAAAGTATCTAAAGTTTTGCTTGTAATAGGATGCACCGTGTCGTTAATGAGCTGGGGAAGGGGATGCTGCACAAAGCCAACATCACCTGAACGTGACAGTGGTGACAGTGTGGAACTGGGAAGAGAGGGGAGGTGGGGGCTACCACTGTGAATGGGCACAGGCTGCTCTGCATTATCTGTGCTGTCACTGAAGGGTGGGTAGTAGCAGCAGCATGAGATGGCACTTTTGAGAACTCCTAAACCAGTGTGCCTGGCCCACCTGAACGTCTCACCTGTGCTTGCACAGAAATGGGCTGTAAACTGAGGCAGTGGTGGCAGCCGGCGCTAGTGCTACTTTTGGAGTTGCAGTAATGCCCAGAACATGCATGCTCTTTTACCAGCACTCCGAGAGGTCAACTGGTAACATAACATCCAAAACTACCAGTTCATGCAGCCACCCACTTGAAATGGCACTGACACTTCATTAAGAACTGTTCTTTCTGAAGATCTGTTCGAACCCCAGTGTGATACTGGAGGAGCTATTCTCATTTAAGATGAGATGCAGAACCAAATCATACAAAATTACTGAAGATGCTGTGGTACTTACTAGAAGGGAATTATCAACTTTAGTGCCATAACTACACTTTGCAAAACAAAAGTGTTCATTATTGCAGTGGGACAAACTGCTCTTCAGGTTGTAAAATGCCACTGTGCATGCTGTTCAACAATCATCCTCCTTACAGAGCCAAATGCTGTCTAGCTTATTTGCTAAAATTGTAAACTTGTAGGAACTGAACCAAGAAAGAATGTTCTAGCAAAAGAATCTCAAATCAGTAAGAGTGAGATGCTGGAATGTATTAATTGTGTTACTTCAGTTCGCTTTTGTCACTAAAATGGAGGGGAAGAAAGTAAGACCACCACAGTTAAGGGAAATTCACTTAATACTTTACCTGACCTTATACCTGTCATCACTCACAGATTGGTTTTCCCCCTGCTTTTCATTAAGTGAACACAGTATATAGGACAGTACTTTCCCCGTGTACAAAATCACAACATAACAGCAGGAAATATGAGGGGAAACTGTAAATACAAATAAATGGAGTGCTCCAAGGCAGCAACTGAGCACTTCTCCACCTACAACTCCTATTCGATTACCTGTGTGATAGAGCATTAAGTAAAACAGATCAGAAGTTACTTGATTACTAAACTGAAGCTGACTCAAATTTATCAGTCTAAATTCTGCCTAAAAACCACATTTGTACCATGTTCTTTGTTGTAGCTTCAGAAGAGGAGGACCCTCGAGACATGAGGGCCGGGGACCAAGGGGGAGAGATGGCTTTCCTGGCCCTGAAGATTTTGGGCCAGATGATGCTTTTGACTCTCCAGAGGAAAACTCGAGAGGAAGGGACCATGGTGTTCGGGGACGAGGTCGTGGTGCTCTCAGAGGTGAGTGGAACATTCTTCAGTACTAAAATGCAAGGATAAGGAAGCAAAAACATCTCTTAGGCAAGTAACAGTATTTTCATGAATGCAATGTTTCTTCTGACTCCTATCCACTGCATCTCTTGCTGCTCAGGAGGCCGGAAGGGTTTACTTCCTACTCCAGATGAACTTCCACGATTTGAAGGAGGGCGAAAACCAGAATCCTGGGATGGAAACAGAGATCCAGGTAAAAAAAATGGTGAGGGTTAGGGTTTAGGTAATAAGACTGGACTTTTACAATATAACCACTTTTTTTTGGTAATCATCTCTTTTTCCTGTACCTCATGTCCTCCTTACCAGTCTTTAGACCTCAACATTCTGTATAGTTCAGTTGTTCCCTACATTTAAACTGGCACTACATGCAGGTGTCTCGCTGAACAAAAAATGATTGTGTCCTCAAAGTCTTGATGCTAAATTGAATTCTTCTGCAGCCCACAGCTGCCTGTTGTCATCACCTTTGGATGACTGAAGCATATTTCATTGGTTGTTTTGAGAAGTGCATTAATGCCAACAGTAGCCTTTCTCTTGGATGGCATTTTCTCTGTTTGCAAAAACCATGTTTTCAGCTACAGTGTCTGACAGCTTTTACTGCCATTTGTGTTACTAATGGCAACCCTGGATGGGGCAAAAATGACTTTTAGAATGCTGTGGAAAAAATGAGCACAAATGACACATGAATAAAGATGTGAATGTCTCCAAAATATATGAAAATATTTTATACTGAAAACAACACTTCAGATGTGTCACTTCTTTCCTGTCATTCTTGCAGCTAGTGTTTGATGGCCTGGTAGGATCAGGGCGGGAAGCTTTATGCAATTTTAACTTAAAATTGTATGCCAAATAGTGGGGAAAGTGGGTAAAATTGAGACTGCTTCCAAAAATGAGTAATGATCAGATGAACATTACTTATTATCCTGTTTTTTCCCTTCATGCTCAGGTCCTCGACCAGATCACCCTCCTCATGATGGGCATTCTCCAGCTAACAGAGAACGTTCTTCTTCGCTCCAGGGCATGGACATGGCCTCTTTGCCACCACGTAAACGTCCCTGGCATGATGGACCAGGGACTTCTGACCACAGAGAAATGGATGCTCCAGGTGGACCTCCAGAGGAGAGGAGCAAAGGTAAAAACCAACTTGTACTGAAAGCCTTACATAACACTGGCACATTTTTCAACAGCAGGCTCATCTAGAATCCCCTATCTATTCAGAGAGGGTAAAACTGAACTAGGAATTATTTGCTCTTACCACCTATGAAGCTGAAGAACAGTTTTAGAGGAATATAAGCACAGAGGGATATTCTGGGAGATCAAGTCCAGATCTCCTCTGCAGTATCACATAATCCTCTTTGTTATTACCTTGTTCAAAAGCAAATGGTTTTTGGCTCCCTGTTACTCCAATCGGAGTAATTCTTAATAGTGTTTTTTCCTCTAATTTTCAGAATAGTTACTTATTCCTGTTTGCACTAGTATCTTTAACTCATCTTCCCCTGAGACTTAATGAACCCTGACTTCTTTAAAGACTTAAGTATTCTCTACTTTTAAGAGTGTAAGTATCTATGATCAGAGCAGAAGTTCACAAAGCTCAGTAGCTTATCTTCAACAATGGCCAGTAAGCAGGTACCCAGGAAAGAGTGCTAGGAACACTCCAGATCTGTAGTGATGTCCTTGAAATGTTCTCTAAACCTGTAAAAGATCTGTAGTTCAGTAACCTGTCGACATACTCTTTGTTTGCTTAATGGCTTTTGACACTGCTATTGTCTGCTTCTCTAATTAAGAATCATGTAAACTTTTTACATCCACAATACTCAGAGAGCTCTAAAACTTAACTGCAGTAGACTATGCTTTAAAACAAAAGGAAAATGTTTTTTTAACCCTATTGTTCATTTATTCCATTTGACATCTTCTGTTTTAATGGCAACAGTTAAAAGTTGATCCCTGTTACTTCTGAATGCCATCTCTGCACTGAAATCTGCCATTTCCAATCCAAATTCTTTGAGTAAGAGCTCTGATCAGTTCAACTGTTTTTTTTCTGGGAATCTGTTCTCTGTCTTTTCCTTATCCTTATTACTCTGTATATCCTATTTTAATTTGTCCTTTTGTAAACTAAATGAGGTAACTAGGGATTGCACAAATTATGTCAAATGTGGTTTTAACCATGGATTTCTACAGTTCACTTGGGTTTGTTCTGTTTTCTCCATTCTTTCCTGATGTCCCTCTTTAAGTACTTGATATTCACATGGAACTGTCATGCAGTTCACTACTGTAACCCACAGTATCTTGCTGGGTTCAGAGCCCAGCAGCAGAACAAGGGGACAGAGTCTCAAGTTGTGCCAGGGGAGGTCTAGGCTGGATGTTATGAAGAAGTTCTTCATAGAGAGAGTGACTGGCATTGGAATGGGCTGCCCAGGGAGGTGGTGGAGTTGCCGTCCCTGGAGGTGTTCAAGAAAAGACTGGATGGGGCACTTAGTGCCATGGTCTAGTTGATTGGACAGGGCTGAGTGACAGGTTGGACTGGATGTGCTTGGAGGTCTCTTCCAAATTGGTTGATTCCATGATTCTATTACTGCATATGCCATTTCCACAATCAGCCTTGCACCAGTTCTTGACTCAGTTCTTTTTCTTCTTGTAAATGGATTGCAGTTGTCTTCTTTCAAAAAAGTACCCATATTGACCACTCGCTGTTAGGCTGTGATCTGTGACAGAGATACTTGTCAACTGTTTCCAAATGCTGAGCTGCCAGCCTGAGTTGATTTTTTTATGCTTACACCTCTACTGTACAGTTTTGTCTTTGCCACTGAATTTCATTCTACTCCTCTTACTGTTGCCCTGAAGCTCTTTGAGATTTGTATGCCAGTCCTTCTCTGCATGGATTGTATTTCCAGTGTTGTATTAACAGCAGGTTTTATTATTTGCTCACAGATGTTTTAAACTCCTCCTCTAACAGTACTTTTCCATTTGCCCAGCACCGTACCAAATCTGTAAGGATTCCTTCTCCAGTTGTAGTAATAGTTTTTGATAACTCTTACTGCACTCTTTACTGAGGTCATACCAGTTGTTAATTACCACACTTCTTGTGCCTAGACAACTGATTGATGTACAAAAGCAAGTTTAGAACAGTGGTGGAAAGTGTGATAAACAAAATCATGAACAGTACTGTTTCATATATGGGCTTTATCACCTTCAGTTGTATTGATAAAATCATTTGAAGATTAAAACTTCATGGAATGTGGAACAGTTTGGTTTCTATTTTACACAGAACCAAGCAGAGTCAACAAAAATACCACTTTTGCTGGAGTGGAGCAAAATTGCTCTAATTTAGCTGTAGCATGTGCCCATAAAACACTGATTTGGATTTATTTTCCCCTTTCCCTTCTCTCTTTTTCAAAATACTACTTTTTATTTGGAGCTGATGACTTTGGAGTTTTTTTGTTTTTATCTCAGTACCAAAAAGATTATGAGATTGTGAGAAATAGAAAATCCTGTTCTTGGCAGTAAAAGCTGCTAGAGTTGATGTTCCTGATTAGTAGTAAAGCAGAGCATTTTTCCCATTGTTTTGAGACAAAAAATGGAGCAACCCAGTAATGTTACTCGATGTCATCACCACCAACCTCAACTGATCCATCACTGCAATATTTTTATGTAGGGGGAAAAACAGGTAGTATTTTGCAATAAAAGCATTACAGAGAGTCAGAGGTGGTGTTAACTATAAGGACTGGGTGTGTCTGGCAGTTCTGAGAATATCATAATTATCACTGATGTGATTCTGTGATTGTATCAGATAGAATCTTCTTTAATTCCCAAGGAACTGCCTGATTGCTGTCCACCTTCCAGACCATAACAGGAACACTAAGTCTATGTATCACAGTCTCACAGTATCACCAAGGTTGGAAGAGACCTCATAGATCATCAAGTCCAAGCCGTTACCACAGAGCTCAAGGCTAGACCATGGCACCAAGTGCCACGTCCAGTCCTGCCTTGAACAGCTCCAGGGACGGCGACTCCACCACCTCCCTGGGCAGCCCATTCCAGTAGCCAATGACTCTCTCAGTGAAGAACTTTCTCCTCACCTCAAGCCTAAATTTCCCCTGGCGTAGCTTGAGGCTGTGTCCTCTTGTTCTGGTGCTGGCTGCCTGAGAGAAGAGAGCAACCTCCTCCTGGCTACAACCACCCCTCAGGTAGTTGTAGACAGCAATAAGGTCTCCCCTGAGCCTCCTCTTCTCCAGGCTAAACAATCCCAACTCCCTCAGCCTCTCCTCGTAGGGCTGTGCTCGAGGCCTCTCACCAGCCTCGTTGCCCTTCTCTGGACATGTTCAAGCATCTCAAGATGCTTGAACATAAGAGAAGTCATACAGAACTCCACGTCTCAACTACATTTGGTCTGTGAATGCTTATACTACAGAACTAGACAAATATACAGTGTTTCTGAGGAGAAGCATGGCTTAGACTTCAACACCAATAACTGATTGTGCTTTGGTTTTAGGACGAGGAAATTCAGGACCTTCGCAGAGAGCACCAAAATCTGGGCGGTCTAGTTCTTCAGATGGAGACCATCACGATGGATTCCACAGGGATGAAGCTTTTGGTGGAGGCCCTGCAGGAGGCAATAACCCTTCCCGAGGAGGAAGAAGTGGAAGTAATTGGGGAAGAGGAAATAACATGAACTCTGGTCAGTCAAGAAGAGGAGCTTCTAGGGGTGGTGGAAGAGGCCGATAGAAGAGGCTTTGACTGGGTCACACCCAGTCCTTGCTGGACAATATTTAAACGAACTGCTATCCTGGACTCATTAAGTAACCCTGCAGCATCACAAACCTGGATTCTTAAGCGGGATAAGTGAATGTGCATTTGTTCCTAAGAGGGGCCTCTTCCTACATGAGTCAACTGCTACTAGCTGCAATACTGTAGCAGTTGTTTTGTTCTCTCCACCGTTTTTCCTCACGTTTTTACCTACTTTGTTTTGTGAAGAGCTGGAATTTTTTTTTAAGTGTTGTGAGACATGGAGCACCTCCAGAGATTTCAGTTCACCTCCCGACAGAAACATGTTTCTATATATGTACAGTTTGTCAGAAGAGTTATGTTGTTTTTGTATGAATACAGAATGTAATTTGCGCAAAAATTAACAAAAAAATCATCAGAGTTTGTGATTCTTTACTCACCTATTACTATAAAGAGGGTTGTGTATCAGATGAAGCAACAGAGCTACCTCCTGCAATCTCAGCCGTTTCAAATACTAAGAGTTGATTCCTAGGGCTTTTTTCTTTGTTTATCATGTATGGAGAACTGTCATTTTCACCTTTAGCCACAGCTGGCTACAGACAAGTGGTGCTGATGTCAAAATTCCAAAGCACAGGAACTCACTGCTGCTCGCTAGTCTACCATCCTGAAAGAGAAAAACGTGGAACACCATTTAGATAAAGTGGTCATAGACAGTGAGTTACATAACCTGGCCTGCTAGCAAATCAAAGCAAATATCATCTCTTAAGTTTCACCTGGGAAACCCATATATTTGTGTTCAAAACAGCATCTGTTTGTGGAAACTGAGGAAGAAGGAAGCTTAGCAGTTTAATATGGATGCATATGTGTTACAGTGGCTGTAGGATGCATTGCTTACAGACTTAGATGTTCAGTAGTCTGGTGCACTCAAAGTGCTTAAGTACAAACCTCTATAGTTGTTCACTTTCATTTTAACATTTTTAAAGTATCTTTTTCTTTAGGTGATTGTTTCCTAGTTTTACTAGGGGAGGGAAATGAGGAGGAGGGCTTATTCCCATCCTACATTTCATTAATAAAGCTTTCTACCAACCATCAGTTTCTGTTTTCCCCATAAGTCATTCGTATTAATCATCTCCCATCACTGGGTTATCAAAAGGCTCCTTTAATATCTAATGCCTCCATGGAAATGTTAGCACTTAAGTACATGTTCTAAAGCCAGCTCTCAGGAAGGTCCTGCATTAAGGGGTATAATGAAGAATGTCACTACCAGGCTTCTGACTCCCCCCCCCAGCCTTGACTTTCCTGTTAGAACTTTCAGGCTAATATGGCAATGGAGTTCTGGAGCTGATGAAGCCACTGCAACCACACTGCGATACACAGCATCTGTTTTATTCGATTCTCATGAAGTCAAATTTACTGAAGAGTAGATTAAATCCTGATGACTTATCATTTAAGGAGGTCAAAGCATAGATGCTTAACTGCTGTTCTCTTGGTTCAATCACAAGGAGGAATTTTTTTTCTCAAGATTTTAATTAGTAGTGTATGAAATGGCATTTGAAAATTATAGTAATTGATCATTAGCCTATAAAATCCTTGTCATGTGGCTCTAGAGACAGAACGGTCTTAAAGGATAGCAAACAGTTGAGATGTACCTGCTCTGACAGTTTCTTCACTAAAGGAAGAAAAACTGCTCTTTGATCTGAAGAAGAGCTTTGGTTGCATTTGATGCATCTGGGAGTTAGGATGTGTTGTGAAGTTTTAGTGGTGTATGCTAATACTTAGGATTTACTCACTAGCACAGGAGGAGGCTTGCTTTTCCACCACCCCTGCTTTTTTTGCCTTTTTATATATATATATTACAAGCTCTGTATTTTTAAGGGGATGAAAGTGACTTTTGTCTAGTAGTTAGAATATGTGATTTAGAGGATGAGCTTTAGTCCTTAAGTAAACCACAATCTTGTACTAAAACAAGTAATAGTGTACCTAAGAATAGTTAATACAGCATTCTCAGTCTAGACAAGAGGAGGGAGTATGCTAGTTTTCCTCTGAGGGCAGTTTAACTCCTTAAACCAGTGGTACTTGGTGTTAGGTAATATCCTTTTATCAAGGGACAGCTTTTTAAAGGTTTTGAAATATTCCACAATCACAGAACACACACAAGGAGTCATAAGCAAATTCCCCCATTAGCTAGCTTTTGTATAAAATCTTAAAAGTAACAGCATAGCAGGAGACAGAAGAACCTGCCCAGTTCATAATACTATGACCTATTATTACTGGAAACTTGATAGAATTGCTTAGTGGAACTAGACTTCTGTACTCTCTTCAGGTCAAGTTCTTTTACTAGTGCTCAGCCTGCTAATTTAGAGCTCCACCACATCTAAGATTTATTGAATTTGATACTGCTGTTAACCATACAATTTTCTACACTAGAGTTTAGAAGTTGTAAACATTAGAGAGCGAATTTAATGGTATTCAGATGGCTCCGATCTACAGTTGTAAGGAAGAAAAAAAGTGACCATTAGTGGAATGTCTATACTGACATTTGGTACACACACTTTTATTAAAGCAAGCTTATGCACGTTTAAGTACCCCCATTTAACAATTTCCCTTTCATCTGGAGCAAGTATTAGGTGAATACGCTAAATCCTAAGATGAATATTGCAGTGTCTGGCTTCAGTTTGTATACGAGGCAGTGAGATACTCAGCAGGTGAGGCCTGGTAGTGCCATTCATCTGCAGCTGTGCAGTGCAGTGCGCAGCCCAAACTGAAGTACCAAGCTCTCAGCCAGGGACTGTCAGCCCCAATTTAGCACCTTCCTGGGGCTGCTTAGTTTCTGCACTGAAACAGCTGTGCTAACTGAAAGTCTAATTACTAGCAAATCTCTTTTTGAAGGTCATGCTGTCACATGTGAGCAATTTCTGTCTAAACTGAGAGGAAAAAAAACCAAACCCCATACACACACACAAATTTCTAACAGCTGAAGCTACCCCTTCTAAAACCCATGTGTTTGCCACCTTATAGCAGTTGTATGGCACCAATACTTGCAAAGGCTCATGCTCTTAAGGTTATCAGCTTTCACCTTGTCATTCTTGTGCAAGAAGCCTACCCTTAAGACTATTCGTAACGCCCAGAAAAAGTTTTGTTTCATTTACTGGATGGCGTTTTAAAGCCAGTTTTCAGAGAGAAGTGCTGGTTAGTGGACACGATTTTCATATCAATCACTGTGACTAAAGTATGTGTTCACTGTGTAGGGGTCAGCTCAAAACTGAGTTAGCAGCAGCTGACTATTTTTGAATCTTTACCCTCACACTTGATCAGGTTTGGCTCAATTGCCTGTGTTTCAACACTCAGTCCTACGCATTTCAGCCGTAAAATATTTGCTTTTCATGTAACGGGAAAGTCAATAATTACATTTCATCAGCTCCGGAATCTCACTCACGTTTTGAAGTAGGCTGCAGGAGCCACATGGTCCTATACTGGAGGTAGGAAAGAGGGGTGCTGCCAGCTCCTACCCAGTGCTGGAGAGACTCCAGACCGGGACTACCGAGCTGACTTTGCAATAAGGCAAAATTCCGTGCTCGGGACGGCTCGGCAAGCTGGCACCAACACCGTTACATCTCAACACGGCAACACGAGGTTAGAGTCACCAATGCCGTTCGCGGGTGCCAGCTGCTGCTTTTCATCAAGAATTGGCGAGGAAAACTCATCAGGAACGCGGAGCAGGTGAAGAGCAGCGGCGTCAAGCGGCACCATCCTCATCCCGGTCTCGGACAGGTGTCTTCGTGCCCTGCGTGAGTCTCTCAGTTCTCCTGCCTGAGTCCCAAAGGGCTGCGGCTGGTCTTCCCGCGGTGGCGCAGGGCTCACCCCGGCAGCGCTCTGTCGCGGCGGTAACGCCGTGGAACTCACCCCGGCAGCATTTTGCCGTGGAGGCGGCAACGGCAGAGAGATCACACAGGCAGCGCTTTGCCACTGCGGCGCAGCGCGACGCTGAGGAGGCCGCCAAGGCGGCGCAGGCCGAAAGCACCCCCAGGCAGGGCGGCCAGGAGCGCGGTGGCAGCAGCTCCCAGCTGGATGGCAGCGCCTAGCGCCGTCAGGAGGGTGCTACGCAGCCCCAGCGCCGCGTAAAGGGTGCCACCAATGGCGCCGAGGTACAGGAGGAAGCCGTGGCTGGGTTCCCGTAGCAGACGGGCGGGCCCACGCAGCAGGGCAACGGCGCCCAGAGCGCAGAGCGAACCGAGGGACCAAAGCAGCGCGAACTTGCGGGCGCGGAGCAGCAGCAGCGGCGCGTACAGCGCAGCGAGGCCGAAACAGAGAGCAGCTAGTAGCAGGCACAGCCCGCTCCCGGCCAGCCGCTGCCAGCGCGACAGTCCGGGCAAGCAAGGGTCCGCCTCGGCCGCCCACGGCCAGCCTGAGCCTGATCCTGAGCCTGATCCCGAGCCCGAACTCGAGCCAGCCGCCACGGAGAGGGAGCCGCGGCCCGGTGGGAAGGGGTTCAGCGTCCCTAGCCAGGCCCCCAGGCCGCCACCGCCGCTCCCCGTCTCCTGTTGCGAGCAGCTGGCGGGCAGCGACGCAGGAGCTGTGCTGGAACTGCCGGCGGTGGCAGCGGCTTTCGACTGCGCGAGGTACTCCTGCAGCTGCCGGCCTAGGTCCGCCATAGCGGGGCCGGGCCTGCTGCCGGACACTACACCGCCCGCCCCGCCGCCATCTTGCGCAGCAGCTGCATCCGGGTCACCAGCCAGCTGCGGCCTCCCGCCCTGCGTGTGGCGGCGCCTGCGCGACGCGCTCTGAAGGCCCAGGCGCGCTGCGAGTGCCTCCGTCCCACTTGTCGTGGGCTTGGTTTGTCACGTATGACTGCTGCTTTTCGTCGCTTCGCTGCCTTAAAACCCAATTTGTGCGACTGAAGGATCGGGGAACTTGTCAGGGAGAAGCGAGGGTAGCCAATTTGGGCTTTGTCATTTTCGGAGGCAGATGCTGCTTCAGCTGCGACTAATAAGGGAACCGAAAGAGCTTGGGAGCAGCGAGCAGTAACGGTTTCAGCAGCAGGAAAGAAGGTGGTGTCATACTCGTAATGTAGATGGGCAAAAGCTGGATGCTACTTGAGGTTGATAGAGCTCACAGCTAGCCTTGTGGGATGTAGGAGAAGACATAAAAGGATTGCCTGCAGTCACAGACCAGGTGTGCACCTGGAGTCTTACACATTCAGTCCCTGCTTCTGTAAAAGAAAGCTGTGAGAGGAGAGATGTTGCATGTTAGCTCCCAGAATGATTACAGCAGGAGGGAACAGAGACGCAGAAAGTAAGAGCCTGTTCATTGCTATGTAATCAGATCAATTCGTTGGCTTTTTATTAAGACTACCTCCTACCCTTAATGAAGCACTAACCTAAAATAAGAACACCCAACTCAGTTCTTCACCATAATTTAAGCATTAAAAAAAAAAACACCCAAAAAACAAAACCCTAATGTATTATCCATGATTCTAAACGTTTACCACAGGGCTGAAAAAAAAAAAGGCCTGGACACCCAAGAAGCAGAGAGGAAGAGTCTCCATCAGTCCCAAGCTTGCAACAATACCTGTAGCAATGGTGAGTCACATCATACTGGGCCACCTTAGAAGGTGCGAATAAAGTTTGAAACCAGTTTTGGATAGAGCTTCCTAACCTATTTGTTGGATCACTTGATACCTTGATACCTGTTAGATAACATAAAACTGTGCTCAGGGCAAAGTTTGATCGTTGCCAAGATGGGATTAGATGTTACTGAAAACACCGCAGTTGGAAAGTTCCTCTTTAGAGAGTGTGAGCCCTCTCCCTGTTGGCAGCGAAGGGTGCTATCTATCCACGTTGTGGAAGATAGCCCTCCAGAGGCGTCTTCTGCTGCGCTGAGGTTAAAACTCACTGCCACGTTTGTTTGCGCTGGCCCTGGGGATGTGCATTGTGTGTATCAGCCTGTCGCAGCAGGCAGGAAACACGGTAGTTTCTTTGTCCACAGGGAAAAACGTTACATCAGGGAGGTGCTTATCAGATATAACTGTACACGAGGTAACAGCTTAGTGATGAAACCGCACCGACAGCATCTCCCTTCTTCCTCACGGGGGAAGCTGCCTAAGCGTTAACTCCCCGGTGGGGAGAAGCTGCGTAAGTGTTTACTCCCCGGTGGGGCGAAGCGGCTCCTGGGCGGCCCGGCAGCCGTGCGCCAGGGCCTGCCGAGACCCTGTAGGCGTGTGTCAGGCAAACCCGTTCCACAGCCTCTTTACTCAAATTTTCCCTTTATAGGAAAAGTATGCGCGGGGCCGGGGGGGCCTGCCCTGAGTCACCGGGGGCTGCGGCTCCCGCCCACGCCCAGGGGGCCCGGGACGCCGTCGGGCCGGGGCGTGGTTTCTAGTGCCCGCCGGGGCTAGAGCCGCTTCGCCGAGGCGAGTCGTGTGTCCCGCCTCGCAGCCCCTACACCGGAGCCGTCCGGGGGGTTGCCGCCATGACGGGCAGGTAAGGCTAGGGAACGCAGCCCGGCACGGGAGGCTCGGAGAGCCCAGCTGGCGGGCGGGGGGTGTCAGTCCCGCGTCCTGACCCTGATGTGCTGTTTCTGCCCTTCCTTGCCCCTGTGGCAGGCGATGGAGGGTCGGGAACAGCTCCTGTGTACCCTGGATAGAAAGGTGGTGCGCCCGGTAGGAAGCAGCGGAGGGGGAGGTTCAGGCGGAGCGGGGCACGCTGCGGCCAGGGCGGCCGGCTGCCGGCTGCCTCACCAACGCCGCGACATGGCAGAGTCGAAAGCCTGACCTCGTGGAAGAGCAGGGCTCCGGCCGCTCCGCTTGCCTTACTCCTACACGGGCATGCTGCGGCGGGTGATGGGAAGACCAGGAACAGAGTTGGGGAGGAGCAGTTGTGGATCTGAGTAGTGTCAGCCTGGGCGTCCCGCAGCCGGGTGCTGCGGCTCGGACGCTGACAGCCCCCTCCCGCTGTGCCTCGCAGTTCGGGGTCCCTCGGACTGATAGGACACTGCCTTCGCCCGTACGTTAGGTCTCTACTTAGGGCTCACCTTGGAGCTACATGTTCCAAGAGCTGTTTAAATCTGGACCTTGGTTCTCCCGGCGCAGTCCGACTCTGGAAAACTGTAAAGTCCGCTAATTGACACATGGGAAGGACAAAACAGCGGGGAAAGCATTCACGGGTATCTTAGGAGGGTTTGCACAAACGCTTGTGTCGCCAGCCACTTCGTTCTTCCATCTGTGAAATAAAGCCCCAGACATTATTATCTTGAAGATGCAAAGCATGAAGAAGCAAGATTAAAATTATTAGGGTCTGTTTTCTTTTTGATAGCCACCCTCTCGAATTCTGTTATCGTTACTGTTATCTTGAAGCATTGCTCTTCCTGACTAGGAAGGCTGAAATGGATCCACAGTAGTTTGTGTATTTAATTTTTTAATTCTTCAGTCTTGATGTTTCTATTATGCAGTTTCTTACGATTACTTGATGTAGCTCACATTTGGTGGGTTGTTATATATGAGACCATGCAGAATAATTGGTACAGCTTCATCTGTAATTTGGGGGAGTGCTGTTTTCGCTTTCTGTGATGACATTCATGTTGATAAGTGACTGTAAGTATTCAAAACACTTCTGGCTTTTGTCTCCTGTCTTTAGGTTACTTAGTCTTTTCTGTCTTAACAGTCCGTTCTTCTGATGTGTGAAACAGGTCTGTTTTTACAAGTTTACATTCGTTTCCTTACAGTTAGACGAAGACTCGAGAGTCTTAAGTGTTCACGGGCCATGTACACGCCTAAATGGAGGGCAAGATGGGGAGGACCAAAGGACTGTGGCTGTATGAACCCCGCTGATGCTGTGTTATAGAGCTGTGGTGTAGTGCTGTTTAGAAAGGCATGTTTACCTCAGGCGAAGTCATTAAGCTGCAGAGGGCAGAGGAAATGCCTGTGGGCAGTAATCCTTGTGGTCTTTTCTCCATGCTTCCTAAGAAACCTGCTGGCTTAAACTGTATTCAGTGAGAAGCTCTGATGCGAAGCATGAAGCTTAATGCAGTGTTCCAAGGCAGTTGAGATAACTTCAGTGTGAAGGTCTTCAAAATATTGCAGCATTTCTGCCCCCTTTTCCTGAAATATTCTTCAGAGGGTTGTTAACATGAGCAGGCCTTGGCTTTTGCTTTTGAAAATCGAATGCAGGTGTTGTTTAATGTTCCCAGAAATACGTGCCCTGGAAAGTTTGTAAACTAACAATTTTTAAACTTCTGTCTGCTGTTGTGCTTATGACAGAATGAGCAACTGTTCTACCAGAGACATTTGTCACAGTTGTAATTCAGTGACCTTTTTCCTTGCAGAGTCGTTCATTTAGTGTAGCAGCTTCTCAGTGAAACAAAACCTGTACATTCCTAGTGTCTGCAAAACGTTGCCCTGCTCAGCACCTTGCATGACCAAAGCCGTTTGACAGTTACTGTGTTCAGTGTTGTTTCAAGCTAGAACAGACTCCTAAGTCATTAGAAAGCATCGAGGATTGGGGCACTCTCTTGAGCTGTGGCCAGATGTTGTTCAATGTTTGTTGAATGGTAGTTCTTAAAATCTCTGGACATTACATAATCAAGTGTTCTTCAGCTTTGAGATTCAGGGTTTTCAGGCTTATGGAAGGAGGCTCATGTTCCCGCCTGAACATGAGCCAGCAGTGTGCCCAGGTGGCCAGGAGAGCCAATGGCATCCTGGCCGGCATCAGGAATGGTGTGGCCAGCAGGAGCAGGGAGGTCATTCTGCCCCTGTACTCTGCACTGGTTTGACCACACCTTGAGTACTGTGTCCAGTTCTGGGCCCCCCCAGTTTAAGAGGGACGTTGAGATGCTTGAATGAGTCCAGAGAAGGGCAACGAGGCTGGTGAGAGGCCTCGAGCACAGCCCTACGAGGAGAGGCTGAGGGAGCTGGGATTGGTTAGCCTGGAGAAGAGGAGACTCAGGGGTGACCTTATTGCTGTCTACAACTACCTGAGGGGTGGTTGTAGCCAGGAGGAGGTTGCTCTCTTCTCTCAGGTGGCCAGCACCAGAACAAGAGGACACAGCCTCAAGCTACGCCAGGGGAAATTTAGGCTTGAGGTGAGGAGAAAGTTCTTCAGTGAGAGAGTCATTGGCTACTGGAATGGGCTGCCCAGGGAGGTGGTGGAGTCGCCGTCCCTGGAGCTGTTCAAGGCAGGATTGGACATGGCACTTGGTGCCATGGTCTGGCCTTGAGGTCTGTGGTAGTGGGTTGGACTTGATGATCTATGAGGTCTCTTCAACCTTGGTAATACTGTGATACTGTGAGGTGAACTGCTTCACAGATGGAGCATCCCCACAACATTGATCAGTGGGAACCTTCCAGAGCTAGGAACATGGCATAAATGTTTCTCAGGTTCTGAAACTGTTCAGGGAAGGGATGATGTTGGTGTGTTAAAGCAAGGACAGCTGGAGAACATGAAATGTTTACATTATCTTTTTCACCCCTTTCTTGTCAAATAGAACCACAAAAACACTCACTTCTAGGTACTGTGGTTACTGATGTGTTATTAGAAATTAATATGATAAAAAATAACTGTATTTTTGGTTTTGAGTGTTCTGTCCCAATTAGATGCAGAGGCTGTCTTCTAAATTGAAATAGCTGCAGATTTGCTGACTTTTAGCAGTAGGGAAAAATATAATCCCAGAAAATACAAAGGAAGATTTTTCTTTCTTTCTATGTATTGGAAAATTATTAAAAATAGGTGATTATTTAGCAAAATAAAATACAAGCTGCATAAAAAAATACGTTGTTGCAATGAGAGGGTTGTGTTTTGTTAGAGAAAACCAAAAAGTGATGGAAATTTGCAAATTATAATTCCAGTTGCCACATCTTGGCTGAACTGTTTTATTTATCTGTCTTGACTGAGAAGGCTGTTTTAGTCCCTAATTCTAAGAGCAGTCTGTGGTTTAAAGGGATGCTGTTAATTAAAAAAATTAAAATCACCCTTTCTTTGAATATGTCTGTTCTAACAAAGGTCCAGAGAGAATAAGACAGAAAGAAATTAGAGGTATATGTATTTTAGTTTTATTAAGTTTTATGTTGTTTAACTACATTTAGAAATAAATTCTGTGTAAGAGATAAATGTATGAGATAAGAAGGTGATTTCTAAGTGGCCTTTCTGTACTTTGCAGTGTTGAGAAATACAATTTATGTGATTTCTAGTGCCTTTAGAAGTATACTCTAGTACTTCCTTACCAATAATGTGATGGTGTTACCTGCCTCCCCTACACTTTGGAAAATCACCCAGACTAGACTCAGCAGCTCTGGAAATGGAACAAAGCTTTATATTTACAGCTTAGCACAATAGACAAGCAGGTATTTACAGTACCTACAGAAATATACAAGTTAAAATGCAATACAGAAACACAACAGCCCTCCCAGAAACCTGAGTCCCCAGGAGGGGCTCTCAACCACCCTTCCACCTTCCTCCCACCCCTCAACCTTACCCTAGATCTTGCCTTATGTTTAAGGTAGTTTGGAGGGTTGGCCAGGGGGGTTAGGAAGCAGATGGATTAGTCACACAGCAGGTTAGGTTAGAGAGAGAAGTGCAGCCCAAAGCCCGGAGAGCGACTCTGTTGTCTGTGTTTACGTTCTTGTTTTTACACATCTCAGCAAGCCTATGAGTGCAGTAGACATCAGCATTGTTTCCTTTTCACAGCCTGTAATCTAATTCTTCTCACCAAACCATTCTAGCTACCTTCAAACTAGCACAAGTAAATGAGTGAAGACCGTTTCTGTAACTTGATTTGTATTTGATGTGTTTATTCTACTTCTCCATCTTGATGTTTGCCTTTTGGAGCAAATAAAGTGATTCAGTGAAGGGCAGGGTTGATGGTTGTTTTCTACTCTATTTCACCCTGCTTTCTTTGTTGATGGCGGTGGATTTTATTCCTAAGAAGGAGAGTCAGTGACTGGTGAACAAAACATTGTCAAATGTCCAAAGCAGAAAACAAATCAGAATTAAGATAATTTCCTGTAAGACTTCGCTGCTGTGATGGTGTTAGAAAACATAAAGCTAAAAAATGCTTGTGAAACTAGTCTAATACGAAGCTGAAGGGGAAAAAAAAAGTTTACCAAGTGCATGTTTCAGGGCATAATTATTTTTGTAAGAATTTGTTGTTATCACTATACTTGGTCTAATTGGGATCTGGATACGCCTATGTACTTCCTGCAGTCAACAAAGAAGAACAGCTGCATTTACAGATACGCTTATTGATTGTTCCTAATCCAGCTAAGGTAAGAAACAAGAGCATATTATTTTTGATCAGGCTAGTGCTTGACTAGATGCTTTCTAATCCAGTATAGAGCTGCTGCTGTGCATGTGCTCCATTTTGTGAAGCAATTATATGTAAAATGGTTTGAAGTAGGAGTTTGATTATGTTAAGAAAGGTTCTTGGTGCTGACTAGAAAGTACCTGCATCAAACTAAGACGTGTCTCATCTCTCTGAGTTACAAGCAGCCCCTTCTGGTTTTCTGGACTGAAAAATGTCTTTAATTTTATTACCTTTCTATCTGACTCTGCTCTCTGGGGCTCTGGATAGATCTTAACTTGTTGGAAGGTCATTAGAAGTCTGTTCTGGGGACATAGAGGTGCATCTCTGAGCCTAAAAGAAGTCTAGCGGCTTTCTTCTCTGCTTTGGCCCAGAAAGTAACCAGCTGTAAGATTTTGGCATGAACCCTGTCTCTTAAAAGCGTCCTGTCGAGAGGGAAAGGAAAACAAACCCATGCATTTTCAGTCTTGATGTGTAAGGCAGACAGAGAGGAATGAGTGAGTTTGTGTTGAAGTGTGGGAAGACAGGATGATTATTGTTTTTACGGGTTTTTTTCCTTCAATCCCCTCATCTTCCCTTTTGAAATAAAGAGTCATACCGTTTTGTGGAAGAGGGTTTATTTGAAAGCCAATACAATCATGTCATATGAGTCAGAAGGGTAAAAGCCTAGGTGTTTGAGCAAGAAGGAGATCTTTAGCTTGATCTCTTAAGGTTAAGGTTGATGCTGTGGTGATTTTGCTTTTAGCACAAAACAAAAAAGGTGATTTGATACCACATCTTAAAAATGTTTTATTGTGCTGGAATGTAGAAAGGTCAGCAAAAACACCCATTCTGGAGGACAGGGTTTTTTCCTCTGCTTCGTTTATGCCACTATGTAGAAATGGATAAAGCAGGCACAGTCTGAAAGAAATGATAGCGGCAGATTGCTCTCAGGCTTCAGGAGCCTAAAACTCCCAGTGAAATGTGGGGTGGATTGTAGCTTTTGAGGTTTATGATTTATGTTTTGCAAGAGTGATTTATGCCTTTCTGCTGGTTCTCAGTAAACCCTTCTGTTTAAATGACAGAAGGGATCTCTGCTGGTTAATACTCAGTTAGTGAAGTCATCAATTCTCTTTTTTAATTGCCAGGTTGTCGTGGAATACATTTCACTCTCATGCTACAAAAATCCTCTTTTTAATAATTTAGTCAATATTTTATTGGTAATGGCTCTTGAAATTCATGGTGTCGTTGATCAAATGACACTGACTCAGATGCTGGCATCCTCCACTCCTTCGTTCTTTGGAACACTGACTTCTGTATTCTCAGATTTTTACTCTTTTTATCCCTGTACACAGGGTTGAGCTGTTTGTGCTGTGTGATCCTTGTCTCTCTTCCATGGTGGGTGGAGAAAGGGGGTGGTTGAAAGGGCAAACTCTTGTTAGAAGGCCCTGTTCAGTTCCCAGCAGTGAGCTTTGGAGGCTGTAACGCCAAATATGTTATCACAGTATCAGCAAGGTTGGAAGAGACCTCATAGATCATCAAGTCCAACCCATTACCACAGAGCTCAAGGCTAGACCATGGCACCAAGTGCCACGTCCAATCCTGCCTTGAACAGCTCCAGGGACGGCGACTCCACCACCTCCCTGGGCAGCCCATTCCAGTAGCCAATGACTCTCTCAGTGAAGAACTTTCTCCTCACCTCAAGCCTAAATTTCCCCTGGCGTAGCTTGAGGCTGTGTCCTCTTGTTCTGGTGCTGGCCACCTGAGAGAAGAGAGCAACCTCCTCCTGGCCACCACCACCCCTCAGGTAGTTGTAGACAGCAATAAGGTCTCCCTTCAGCCTCCTCCAGGCTAAATAATCCCAACTCCCTCAGCCTCTCCTCGTAGGGCTGTGCTCGAGGCCTCTCACCAACCTCGTTGCCCTTCTCTGGACTCATTCAAGCATCTCAATGTCCCTCTTAAACTGGGGGGCCCAGAACTGGACACTGTTCCTCCTGTGTTTCCTGACCCTCTGTTGCATGCCACTTCTGCAGGCTGGAGACTGTCTGGAGAGCAAAAGCCTTCATGGTTTTGTTTCTTGGAATAGCCTTGATCCAAATATGAGGAACCGTTCTGTTGTTTATGGTGTGCTGCAGGAACCTTTGGGGAACCACCTTAGAGATGCCAGGGTCAGATAACCAATCTGCAGTAAACTTAAGTGTTCCTTGTCAAGAGTTCTAGCGCTGTGGGGTTTTTTGCTGTGTTTCTGCCGATTTGATTAGAAAGTCGTCTTGAGTGTTTTATTATTCGAAGACTCCGGATATATATGGTTTTAATCTCCTGAAATGGAGAGATGATGACAGTCGACACAGAATGGGTCTCTGTCTACCGGCTTGAATAGGGAATTACTAGTGGAATGCAGGAAAGTGGCTGTCTGATCTTTGAGGCTGTAGCAGAGTGGCAGACAATTGTAAGAAACAATGCTGGAGCTGAGGTCTATGCATCCTGCGGTAGCTCTTCTAAAATGTAAAGGCAACTCCCAAAAGGAAGGTGACTCATTGAACATCAGTCTTGCCAGTGTTAGCTGCAGTTGTCTCTCTGCGTTCCCCTCCGCAGTGGCATTGGGTGCCATGGCTGGCCTGAGACTTCGGGGGCTGGCATCCTCCAAACTTTATCAACGCCGTCAGGATCGGCTAAGTGGCACAGGGTCACTCCCGAGCGGCAGGACAGATACAGCAACTGGGATACGTGGGTAGGTCTCTGAGATGAAGGGAATGCGGCGTCAAAGCACTTTCCGGATTTGATAGATGTTCAGTTTTGGTTTTGAGGCTTTTTGATTTAAGGCAGGATTTGACTGCACACAGCCAGAGGGGATGAAGCCTGTTTATTTTAATTTCCAAGTAGATTATGAAGGAAAGGACTTTCTGATGAGAAAGCTTTCAGTTTTTAACAATAACAGGAAAGCGACAGTGAAGAACCTTTCCCGTTTGGAAGCATTGTCCTAGACTGTTCAGAACCAGCATTAGTGCTAGTGTGGTTAATAGTGAAGTGTGTAGGCATGGTGAGAATAAAGAAATGATCAAATGCTGTATTTGTTTCAACATATTGATAAAATTCCTTGGATTTTAGAGCTTAGTAGCCCTAACTAGCCCTTAACAGCTTCACCTGTACTGTTAATAGCAAGCTAGTTGATTTTACTGTTTATAAATACTTTCTGTCTAGCAGAACCTGAAGCTTTGAGTGTAGCTACTTCTTGAGATTATTTAGAACACGTCAAACAATTCTTCTTAAATCTGTCCAAACAACTGGCATCGAGTGGAATAGGACTCAGACACAGTATTGCTTGATTTAATAGTTTTCCTGTGGCTCAGATTAAAATGTTACTTATCAGTTTTCTCTGAAGTTAATTTTGGGCAGGAGAGAAATTAACAGAAATTAAATAAATCTTTGTTTCTTGCATTTTGGGGGAACTGTTACCTGGAGCATCAGTATGGAATCTGAAGTCTGTGTCACTAGGAAGAGCAGTGAACATGCAGGAGAGGAGATTGTTTTTCTAGCAGTCAGATGTCTTGATTTTCAGTCATTTCTTAGGAGGATGTGGACCTGATCCTTACCTTTAACTGAAAAATTGGTTTGGCTTCTCGGTTTGAACTTTGTATCCCTCACTAGAACCTTACTTTTTCAGTTTTCCTTTTAGCCTATAAATCTTAGCTGGTAATTTTTCATTTTTTTTCCTGCACAAAGCTGTGCTTAGTGAGGAGTGGAGTAATGAAAGGAATGGTGATGCCATTGAGTGGAGAGGATGCTGTTTAGGAAGAGTGAGGAGCATAGAGGGACCTGTCAGAGAAAAGAAAATAAGCATTGAAAAGGCAGCAGTGGAGCACCAACAGCAGAGTGTGAACTGCAGATAAAGGAAGGTGAGGAGACAAATGCCCAGCCATAGTCATCTCACATTGTCAACATGTAGTTTGCTTTTGGCTACTAACTTGTAAGAGCCTTCTGGAAGGAAGGTGGAAGGCATGATAATTTTTCCCCCATGATTTCCAGTTGTAATTTCTACTTTTTTTTTTTTTTGTGAGTTTGTAAATGCAACAGAGATTTTTCAGCTCATGGTTTTGCTATTTTACATTACTTTATTAAGTAGATGTGCTTAACCTGCTACGCACGGAGAGTGGCCTGTTCTGAATAGCATGGCTATAGCACTCAGCACTGCACTGGTTTGGTTTTGTGAGAGAACAAGTCTGGTTCTCTTCTGCCTTTTGTGTCAGCTAGATTTCAGGAGATGGTGTTTGGAAACTGCTTACCTATCTGAGAGCTCTCTTTTCAAACCTGTGCTATTAAATGTGCTGTGAGTCTGCTGGAGGAAGTGATCTGGTCAGTACTGGCATAGTGATGCTGACAGTGGTGGTTCTCCAAGTGTACTGTATCAGGCTTGGCCATGTTATTATACACTGGCCTCTTGAGCTGACAGATGGAGTCTGGGACCAGTATAGTCCTCCTGTAATCCAGGAGGAAGAAGTAAGGGGCCTGCTGTCCTCACAAGTCCATGGGACCAGATGGGATCCATCCTAGGGTGCTGAAAGAGCTGGCAGATGAACTGGCCAAGCCACTCTGCAGAATTTATCAACAGTCCTGGCTCACTGGAGAGATTCCCAGAGACTGGAAGCTGCCAACATGATGCCCATCCACAAGAAAGGCCAGAAGGAGGAACCGGAAAACTACAGACCTGTCAGCCTGACCTCAGTGCCAGGCAAGGTCATAGAACAGGTTTTCTTGAGTGCCACCACAAAGCACCTACAGGATGGCCAAGGGATCAGGCCCAGCCAGCACAGGTTTAGGAAAGGCAGGTCCTGCCTGACCAACCTGATCTCCTTTTATGATCTAGTTACCTGCCTGGTGAATGTGGGGCAGGCTGTGGATGTAGTCTATCTGGACTTCAGCAAAGCCTTTGACACCATCTGCCACAACAAGCTCCTGGAAAAGCTGGTAGCTCCTGGCTTGGACAGATGCACTCTGATATGGGGCAAGAACTGGCTGGAAGGCTGGGCCCAGAGAGTGGTGGTGAATGGTGCCACATCCAGCTGGCAGCTGTCACTAGTGGTGTGCCCCAGGGATCAGTGCTGGGCCCAGTCCTGTTCAATATCTGTATTGATGATCTGGACCAGGAGATTGAGTCCAGCATCAGTAAGTTTCCAGATGACACCAAGCTAGGAGCAGGTGTTGACCTGTTGGAGGGTAGGAGAGCCCTGCAGAGGGACCTTGCCAGGCTGGATGGGTGGGCAGAGGCCAATGACATGAGATTTAACAAGGCCAAGTGCAGGGTTCTATACTTTGGCTGCAACAACCCCAAGCAACACTACAGGATGGGGACAGAGTGGCTGGAGAACAGCCAGGCAGAGAGGGACCTGGAGGTACTGGTAGATGAATATGAGCCGGCAATGTGCCCAGGTGGCCAAGAGAGCCAATGGCATCCTGGCCTGGATCAGGAACAATGTGGCCAGCAGGATAAGGGAGGTTATTCTGCCCCTGTACTCGACACTGGTCAGGCCACACCTTGAGTGCTGTGTCCAGTTCTGGGCTCCTCAATCCAAGAGAGGTGTTGAGATACTGGAAGATGTCCAGAGAAGAGTGACAAAGCTGGTGAGGAGCCTGGAGCACAGCCCTGTGAGGAGAGGCTGAGGGAGCTGGGTTTGTTTAACCTGGAGAAGAGGAGGCTGAGGGGTGATCTCATTGCTGTCTACAACTACCTGAAGGGAGGTTGTAGCCAGGTGGGGGTTGGTCTCTTCTCCCAGGCAACCAGCAACAGAATAAGGGGACACAGACTCAAGTTGTGCCGGGGGAGGTCTAGGCTGGATGTTAGGAGGAAGTTCTTCATGGAGGGAGTGATTGGCATTGGAATGGGCTGCCCAAGGAGGTGGTGGAGTCACCATCCCTGGAGGTGTTCCAGAAAAGAGTGGATGGGGCACTTAGTGCCATTGTCTAGCTGACTGGCTAGGGCTGGGTGCTAGGTTGGACTGGATGATCTTGGAGGTCTCTTCCAACCTGCTTGATTGTATGATTATACCTAGGAATGGAGTGAGGAGCTTACTCTGAAGTCAAGCACAACTAGGACTGCAGGAATGTTATGCTAGGTAGGAGAATGTTCAAGGCCTGATACTGTGGTGTTTTGAAGGAAAGAAGCTGTGTATGTACTGCTGTTGTGACACATGTACGGAGCAAGGCACCCCATGGTGGCTCAATAAATATCTGCTGACAGGACTTTTAATAAGGCTAGGCTGGTTTGGAAGAAACAATTTTTGTAGCTGGCAGAGTTACATTGCTGGGGGCAATACCTAAATGGGCAAATTGAACACATTTTTCACATCACAATTCTCAAAGCAAAGTAAGGAGAAAGGTAGGTGTTTCGGATTTACTCAGTGGATGACAGTGCTGAAGATTATAATCTGTTTGGGAATTTTATCTCTTGAATTACTTGTATTTTATGCAGAGTTTTCTGAGCTACTGGTAATTTTTCCTTCTCCCTTCTGATAGGTCCTTACGGTTTCCATCCTTTCCTCAGGCAAATGAAAGTAATATAAAGGTAGTGTGGCTGCTAGCAGATGATAGTCTATGAACACATTTTGGTGTGATCTGTTTTATCAGTACTGGTAAACAAATATCTCCTTTGAGATAATGGGAGTGAAGAAGGGAAAGATTCAGTGTATATAGGAAGTTATTTATCTGATAGATACTGTGACTGAAGTGGCACTTGCTTGATAATAAAAGGGTCTGTCTGTATACGAGGTATAGTCAGTTTAAAACCCATACAGTTCTTCATGTTGTTGATGTTTCCCTGGGCTGAGTGAATGCTGTTAAATGTGAACATTACACTGAACAAATGGCAATTACATAGATTTTTTTTTCTCCAACAATTTATGACAACTTTAGCAACAACCTCAAAGAAATTAAATCAGTTTGAGAAGATTGTTTGGATAAACATCAATTGCAGTGATTTTGGAAGGATGAGAAGGGTAGTTGAGGGCTGTTTTTCAGCAGAAGTTCATGAACTGATATGCTTCCTCTTTCCTTTGTTAGTTTTTATCTGTGAAATTCATCATAAAGTCTGGTATTGTCCTAGCAAATTTTAATTTTGTTATTGTTGTCAACGTTAATGATTTAAAGCCACAAATCCTCAGCCATGCTAGAGGATGGAAAGAAGTCTGTGTCCTGGAGTCCTCTGATCTTTCTCTTAGGTGCTGCTGTGAATCTGTGGTATGCACAAATGCTGACAGCTTTCTGGCTTTTTGACTTTTCTCTACCCTAGGCATCTTCTGTAAGTATTCATGCTAGAAATGACTGTGTCAATGTTACCAAATCCTGAGATATTCTGTCTAGACTAGTTTCTACTCCTAGACCAGAAGGAGTGGAGGATACCTTTCTGGGATTACCTAGAGATTTGGCCAATGCCCAGGGCTCCCTTATCTTGAACCTTTCTTTTTGTACTATCTGTAAGGCTTTTTTGGTCATTGTGGCATTGAAGTAATTCTTCATTCAGCATCGTGATTGAAACTAATCTCCGACACTAAACCAAAAATAGTTTAGAAACCAATTAAAGAAGACTGATGGGGTTTGTCTGGGCATTTGTGACAGAAGCTCTCCTCCTGTCTGTGGTTTGTCAGACCTGAGACAGACTGAGTCTGTTCATCTGTTCTCTTACTTGTCTGCTTCATTTTGTCTTGCATCCACGATTAAGATACTGAACTCATAGAATCATGAAGATTTGAGAAGAGCCCCTCCAAGGTAATTAAGTCTGTTAACACTGCTGAGCCACCACTAAACCATGTCCTTAAGTACCACATTTACACATTTTTTAATGCTTTCAGGGGTGGTGACACCCACGTCCCTATAACCTCCTTTCAGGTAGTTGTGGGGAGAAGTAGCTGCTCCACTCAGCCTCCTCCCCACTGAACAACCCCAGCAGTGCAAAGGCTGTAGTTTCTCTTCTGCTCCCTTTAGTAATATAGGACACGTTTCCTGAACCTCTATATGATAAAAAACCATGACGTTTACCAGTCCAAATATATATGAAACCATTGTTTTTGGAAGATAAATCCAAACTTACTTGATACAGGAAGGTAAAATGCTTGCAAGTCATAGAATCATAGAATCAACCAGATTGGAGGAGACCTTCAAGCTCATCCAGTCCAACCTAGCACCCAGCCCTAGCCAATCAACCAGACCATGGCACTCAGACCGTGCCTCATCCAGGCTTTGCTTGAACACCTCCAGTGACGGTGACTCCACCACCTCCTTGGGCAGCCCATTCCAATGCCAATCACTCCCTCCATGAAGAACTTCCTCCTAACATCCATCCTAGACCTCCCCTGGCACAACTTGAGACTGTGTCCCCTTGTTCTATTGCTGGTTGCCTGGGAAAAGAGACCAACTTCCACCTGGCTACAACATCCTTTCAGGTTGTTGTGACAGCAATGAGGTCTGCCCTGAGCTTCCTCTTCTCCAGGCTTTATACACCTCCAGCTTCCTCAGCCTCTCCTCGTAGGGTTTGTGTTCCAGGCCCCTCACCAGCTTTGTTGCCTTTCTCTGGACATGTTCCAGTATTTCAGCATCTCTTTTGAATTGAGCGGCCCAGAAGTCTTTTTACAGCACATGTACCAGAGGCACAGAAAGATTTTCCTAGTGAGCTCCCACTTCTTATAAAGAATTTTTTCTTTGTTTTTTTGTGTTTTGTTTTTTTTTTAAATTGGAGAGCAATGCTGACACTTTATAGTAGATAATTTTATGAAGTCAAAGCATGAGGAACCCACACCTCATTGTTGTGGTAAATAACTGATACCTATAAAGTCGGTTCTTTGACAAAGTTATTTTGTTAAAGATATGACACATAATAATGAAAGATTGGAGAAAGCATATTTTGAGCACTGGCACTTGTAGAGTTTGCACAGGACAGGATGACTTCAGGATGTCATGCTGATGATCATGTTTTGATAGCCTTTCCTGTCTTTGTGTCACCAGCTTATTGTTAAACCAGACAAAGATTCTGTATCTTACTGAATTGCAAAAAAAACTCCAGTGAGCAAACACAGTACAAGAAGGACTCCATACTAGAGACTGTTCTTTGTTGGAAGGCTTCAGACTTCAGTGTCCTACAATTGATGTTCCAAGTCAAACTCTCTTGGTCGCTCTTGGCACTGCCATCAGAAGAATGTTGGGGATTCTTTTTTTGAGTTTCTTTCTCTCCCCATGCTGCTGGCAGGAGTGGTTTTGCAATAATATAGTAAATTGAAGCCTAAAACTACTCTGAGTTATAACTGTCCTCCCTCCCCCTTCCAGCCTCGGTTAATTTTAACCTTCAGCTAGTTGAAGGAATGCGTGGTTTTGCCCAACAAAAAGGGCACACAGGGGTGTGTAGCTGTGGGAGACTAAGAAAATCTAGCATACCTGAAAGTAAAGCTTGTGAATAAAAGCTAAGCTGTGCTTCTGGGGCAGAAAAGCTAAGCTGTGCTTCTGGGGCAGTACTGAAGCTGCAGATTTTAGCGTGAATGTAAAAGAATGGAATGTCTTAAGTAAAAAAAGGGTGCAAAGTTCTGAGTGAAAAGAGCATGGAGGTAAATTTGAGCTATGATTATCAAAGAGCCACAGCTGCTCATTCATACTCATAGAACCCAGGTTGGAAGAGACCTCCGAGCTCATCCAGTCCAACCTAGCACCCAGCCCTTGCCAGTCTACCAGACCATGGCACTAAGTGCCTCATCCATTCTTTTCTTGAACACCTCCAGGGATGGTGACTCCACCACCTCCTTGGGCAGCCCATTCCAATGCCAATTACTCTCTCTGGCAACAGCTTCCTCCTAACATCCAGCCTAGACCTCCCTCGGCACAACTTGAGACTGTGTCCCCTTGTTCTATTGCTGGTTGCCTGGCAGAAGAGACCAACCCCACCTGGCTGCAGCCTCCCTTCAGGTTGTAGACAGCAATGAGGTCACCCCTGAACCTCCTCTTCTCCAGGCCGGACACCCCCAGCTCCCTCAGCCTCTCCTCACAGGGCTGTGCTCCAGGCCCCTCACCAGCTTCATCGCCCTTCTCTGGACACCTTCCAGCACCTCAGCATCTCTCTTGGATTGAGGAGCCCACAACTGGACACACAATTGAAGGCATGACCTGACCAGTGCTGAGTACAGGGGCAGAATAAACTCCCTTATCCCACTGGCCACACTGTTCCTGATCCAGGCCAGGATGCCATTGGCTCTCTTGGCCACCTGGGCACACTGCTGGCTCATGTTCAGCTACTCTCTACCCCAGGTCTCTTTCTGCCTGGCTGCTCTACATACATCATATAGGAGACACATTGGTAAGGAGCTGATGTGTGATTTAGTTATCTCCTGTGAGGCTCTCCCCAAGAGATTTCAGCTGGATCGTTGCTAAGGCAGAGAACTGTTGTTATTCTGTGTACATCTCCTTTATTTTTTCCTGGACTAATAGTTTCTGTCATGTCTGAATAACAAGTCATGATCATTAGCTCACTTGCAGCGTGGCATTTCTTGGACAGCTCAGACTGTATCACGACTACCTTTCTTAGGCCTTACAGGAAATGTTGTCAGCATCAGTCAAGTTCTTCTAGCTCAGATGTTTTGGAGAACGTAATGTTTTCCATTTCCACCTCTTTGAAGCGCTTGTTCTGTGCTGCTGTGCGAAATCTTTAGTGTTTTTGCCACTGTCTGTCACGTTTTGTTGTTAAAACAGTACTGAAATATCTTGATCAAAATTCCACAGCAAGGAATCGGACCTTTTGCGTCATTGTGCATCAAGAGAATGGCAGCTGAACTCTTGGGACTCTTTGTTTTGTCTTACTTTAGCAAATTGTGATGGTTTGGGTGTCCCCTGCCCCCCCACACTTTATAAAATCACCCAGACTAGACTCAGCCAGCTCTGGAAATTGAATGAAGCTTATATTTACAGCTAGCACAATGTACAAGCAGGTAGTTACAGTACATACAGTTATAGACAGAAATAGAAAAGGTAAAAAGGTAATACAGACACAACTCCCCTCCCAGAAACCTGAGTCCCCAGGAGGGGCACTCCACCACCCCTTCACCTTCCCCCTACCCCTCTCAACCTTACCCCAGTCCCAAGGAAGAATGGAGGTTCGGCCAAGAGGATTAAGAAGCAAAGGTGAAATCAGTCAAAGCAAATGGAGGGTGAGGTTAGAAAGCAAGATGGAGTTCAGCCAGCAGCCTCAGCTCCCCAGCAGGCAAAGTGCTGAGAGCACAGCCCAGAGCGAAGTGCCCAAGCAAAGTGAGTTTATCTAAAGTTTTGCTTTTCCTTTCTGAACATCTCAGCAAGACTGTGAGCGAAGTAGACATCATCATTGTTTTAATTTTTCAGCCTATGATCTAATTCTTCTCACCAAAACATTCTAGCTAGGCTCAAACTAGCACACAAACGAATGAGGTAAACTGATTTTCTGAGAGCTCAAAATTACATCCATGTTTGTACTTCGTTGTGGGGGAGGATAGTGAGGACACAGGGCAAGAGTGCATTTGACTTCCAGTAAGAGTTTCAGTTTCCCAATAGATTTTATATCATTTAGAATTTAGGTTTTCCTGTGAGGTTACTCTATACTGACAGCTCTCAAATGCCAGTTTCAGAATGGAGGCTTCTGTAAGCCTTATTCTTATGAACAAGTCCCAACACCTTCCTTACCTTTCTCACTGACACAACCATGGGACTTGCATCTGAATCTCTCCCAGGATAAGCATATCCAGTAGCATTGGTGTGAACTATCACACTTGTGGTCTTGTATTGTGTTCTGCACAGGAACACAGTTGTGTAGAATGCAGGCTGTAGTTGCTGCGTTCTCCTCTTGTCTAGGTGGTAGTTCTGCTCTGGCAGAGTTCATCCAGCAGGTAGTTGGCAGTGGCAGGGCAGGTACTCATCGTTTCCTTGAGTGCCATTAAAATCCTGTTGGAGAAATTTTTCAAAACCCCAGGATTTTTAGAATGATGATTCCATGTTTATAAAGCAAATGCTCCTAACAAACACAACCTTAGATCCAGCTCTGGTGTGAGTGTGTAGGGTGCAATGCCATTGTGTAGGAAGCTATGAGACTCACAAGAATACTGTTTTACCTGGGTTTCTCCTGTAACCTGCTGGAGCCGTTGCACTGGTGTTGACATGAAGCTTTCTTAATCGTGGCTGTTAGCTAGCTCCATTTTCTGTAGGATGCATTCAGCTGCCTCACTCTTTGAGGTCAATTGTAAGGTCCTGCATCTGGGTCAGCGCAATCCCAGGCACAGATACAGGGTGGGTGGTGAATGGCTGAGAGCAGCCCTGAGGAGAAGGACCTGGGGGTCTGGGTTGACGAAAAGCTCAACATGAGCCTGCAGTGTGCACATGCAGCCCAGACAGCAACCCTGTGCTGGGCTGCATCAAGAGAAGTGTGGCCAGCAGGGCAAGGGAGGGGATTCTCCCCATTTACTCTGCTCTCCTCAGACCTCACCTGGAATACTATGTGGAGTTCTGGAGCCCCCAACACAAGAAGGACATGGAACTGCTGGAGCAGGTCCAGAGGAGAGCCACGAAGGTGATCGGGGGACAGGCTGAGAGAGTTGGGGCTCTGCAGCCTGGAGAAGAGAAGGCTTTGAGGAGACCTTAGAGTGGCTTTCCAGTATCTGAAGGGAGCCTACAGGAAGGCTGGGGAGGGACTGTTGACAAGGTCTGGTAATGTTAGGACGAGGGGGAATGGGTTTAAGCTGGAAGAGGGGAGATTCAGACTGGATATCAGTTCTGGAATCCCCAACACAAGGACATGGAACTGCTGGAGCGAGTCCAGAGGAGAGCCACAAAGATGCTCAGAGGGCTGCAGCAGCTCTGCTATGAGGACAGGCTGAGAGAGTTGGGGCTCTTCAGCCTGCAGAAGGGAAGGCTTCGAGGAGACCTTAGAGTGGGTTTCCAGTATCTGAAGGGAGCCTACAGGAAGGCTGAGGAGGGACTGTTTACAAGGTCTTGTAATGCCAGGACGAGGGGGAATGGGTTTGAACTGGCAGAGGGGAGATTTAGACTGGATGTTAGGAGGAAGTTCTTTACAGTGACGGTGGTAAGACACTGGCACAGGTTGCCCAGGGAGGTTGTGGATGCTTCCTCCCTGGAGGTGTTTAAGGCCAGGCTGGATGAGGCCTTGATCAGCCTGCTCTAGTGGGAGGTGTCCCTGCCTATGGCAGGGGGTTGGAGCTGGATGATCCTTGAGGTCCCTTCCAACCTACACCATTCTATGATTCTATGATTCAGGCATCAAAGTTTTCCAGAGGGAAAAGAAGTGCTTAATGAGGAGATTACATTTTCAAGTCCTGGCACACATTTGGATGACATAACAGAGTGTGGCAACTGAAAACTAAGGCAGTCAGCTCTCATCTTCACCACAAACACCGATGGTTTTGTGCTGACCTCTTCCTCTGATTCTCTGTCAGGATGAAAATGTTTAACTCGTGATCTTTAGTGTATGAAATGACAGGATTTCCTGCTTGTCCAGAATTCCGCTCTGTCTCTGGTTTTTAAAGCTCCCTCACGCTGCAATAAGGAAACAAGTTGTAAGAAATCTCTGTTAAATGAGTGCTTCATTCTTGAGATTATTCCCAGTGCCCTTGGTCTTTGCCACCCTTGGAGTTACAGTGGCAAAAATTCCTCCTGAGAGATTCCTCTAGGTCACAGCGTAAGGTGTTTGTACGGGCTGCAGATGCAGTACATTTGGCTCAGCTGAGCCAGCTGAAGCACAGGGCTTGGGTTTGTAGCCTCACGAGAATGAGGCTGTTGCCTGCTCATTCTAGTTGTGCTCAGAGAGCAAAGCTCTGGAATACACATTGTGGCATTTTCATAGGATTGTCTCTAGCCAGAGAAAAGAGAATCTTCTGCTACTGAAACATGCTGGTTAAATGACTGCTTCTGTCAGGAGGTTTAAAGGCATGCTTATGCGGCAGTCCAGGTGGGGTCTCACCAGAGCGGAGTAGAGGGGGAGAACCACCTCCCTCACCCTGCTGCCCACACTTCTCCTGATGATCCCATACTTTTTTAACATGCTGACAGTTTTGGCTGTCAGGAGGACAGAGACATTATATGCAACTATTGCCCAGTGAATTCTGTGCACATAAGTTGCTGGGTGGAGAGGGAGATGCCCACTTAATTCTACAGCGAAGAGGTGGCAGTAGTGGGCTATCAGTGCTTACATGCCAGAAGATCCTTGGAGGTGCGCATCCTGAGACCAGAAATCTCAACAAGTCATAGAATCATAGAATGAGTCATAGAATGGTTTAGGTTGGAAGGGACCTCAAGGATCATCCAGCTCCAACCCCCTGCCATAGGCAGGGACACCTCCCACTAGAGCAGGCTGATCAAGGCCTCATCCAGCCTGGCTTTAAACGCCTCCAGGGAGGAAGCATCCACAACCTCCCTAGGCAACCTGTGCCAGTGTCTTACCACCGTCACTGTAAAGAACTTCCTCCTAACATCCAGTCTAAATCTACCCTCTTCCAGCTTAAACCCATTCCCCCTCGTCCTGACATTACTAGACCTTGTCAATGGTCCCTCCCCAGCCTTCCTGTAGGCTCCCTTCAGATACTGCAAAGCCACTCTAAGGTCTCCTCGAAGCCTTCTCTTCTGCAGGCTGAAGAGCCCCAACTCTCTCAGCCTGTCCTCATAGCAGAGCTGCTGCAGCCCTCTGAGCATCTTCGTGGCTCTCCTCTGGACCCGCTCCAGCAGTTCCATGTCCTTCTTGTGTTGGGGGCTCCAGAACTGCACACAGTACTCCAGGTGGGGTCTGACGAGAGCAGAGTAAAGGGGGAGAATCACCTCCCTTGCCCTGCTGGCCACACTTCTCCTGATGTAGCCCAGCACAGGGTTGCTGTCTGGGCTGCATGTGCACACTGCTGGCTCATATTGAGCTTAGTCATGATTGGTGTGTGTGTTTGTTGTAAAATTGTGGGTATTTGGTTTGAGCTATTAGGAGGCTGGTAGAATGGAGTGACAGACTGGTGAAGCAGCCGAAAGTGCGAGTCCACAGCTCATTCTGCCAGGTGTGAGTTACAAGGAGATCATTTCTAACTAATGTCAGTGCAGTCTCTTTTTTTTTTTTTTCCCTTCCAAATAAAAGGGCATTTAAAGCAGTGGAAACATTCTGTTCATAGATGACAGGGAAACTTGGATGGTATGATTATATTCATGTGATTGGCCGTGCCATTGCTGATGTTCTTACTCTCGTCTTTCTTCCAGTAATATGTCCGATGCTCTTGCAAATGCGGTATGTGAACGCTGCCAGTCTCGATTCGATCCTGCAGAGAGGATTGTGAACAGCAATGGGGAGCTCTTCCATGAAAACTGCTTTGTCTGTGCTCAGTGCTTTCGTCAGTTCCCAGATGGACTTTTTTATGAGGTGAGCTCTCTTACTGTGTGCAAGAGATGATAAATAGCTCCATTGAAATGCAAAGAATGAAGTGATAATTCTAGCAGAAATACATATTTCCATCTATCTTGCATGCTTAATTCTTAGCCCTTAACCTTTGTTGCTATTTTCTTGAAGGGCTTCCAACTTCATTTCCTTTTTTACTTACATACTCTTTCCTATACATCAGTAACAACGATTGTGTGCTTGCTCTTTCTGTAAGAGGCATTTTAGAAAGAAAAGTAAACATGTTTTGTAATGTCATTAGATATAAGTATTTGTCTTAAATTTTAGATGTTTTGTACCAAAATTCTCCAATTGGGCAACCAAAACCACTGAAACCATTTAAAAATTAGACTGAAGTATTTTACAGAATATATGTGAGCACATATGTGAACTAACACATTATTTTAAACATGCTGTAGTCCTAATTTGCTGTGAGTTTTAGCCTCATGCAGGAGGAGTATTTCTGAATTATGTGAGTGCAAAAAAGAAAAACTAAAGTAAAATTGAAATTAAGGCCAACTATAGGAAAAGAACTTTGGACACTGTAAGACTTTTACAGTCTTGTAGCAGCATTGCTGTTAATTTAACTATTTGCTGGACAAATTCACACCGTGAGGCTGAAGCCATCTCTGGATATGTGTGTAAGAAAGATCCTTGGGGGTTTAAAATCAAGTGATGGGAGGCTAGAACTGGAAAACTTGACTGACACTGATGTATTGGTAATTTCAGTGGAAAAGCATACAGAGCTATCAGGACATAAGAGTAGTTCAGGTATTCATGAGGGCTCTTTCTCTCTTTTTGTTCACAGTTTGAAGGTCGGAAGTATTGTGAGCATGACTTTCAGATGTTGTTTGCTCCTTGCTGCGGTGAATGTGGTAAGAGATGGTGCCTGTCAACACTGCAGGGTAACAGCTGTGGAACTTCTCAAACCTGCCATCATTGCAGTGACATCCAGCCCCAGGCTGGGATTGTTTAGGTCATAGGGTCACTGAGATGATCAGAGGGATGGAGCACCTCTCCTATGAGGACAGACTGAAAGAGTTGGGGCTGTTGAGTCTGGAGGAGGCTCCCAGATGACCTTCTTGTGGCCTACAAAAAGGCTGGGGTAGGACTTTTCAGGATATTAGGGAATGACAGGACTAGGGAGAATGGAGCGAAGCTGGAGATAGGTAGGTTCAGGCTGGACATGAGAAGGAAGTTGTTCAGCATGAGAGTGGTGAGAGCCTGGAATGGGTTGCCCAGGGAGATGGTTGAGGCCCCATCCCTGGAAGTGTTAGGCAAGGCTGGATGAGGCTGTGGGCAGCCTGATCTAGGGTAGGGTGTCCCTGGGCATGGCAGGGGGGTTGAAACGAGCTGATCTTTGTGGTCCCTTCCAACGCTGACTGATTGTATTATTTTAAGGAGCAGGAGCTCTGGAGGGAAACAGAGCATGGTAACAGCAGTGATTTGGGGAATGCTGGTTGTGGCTTTTTTTCAAAATTAGACTGTATCAATTCTTCTGGAATTCATGTGGAAAGATGATGAAGGGCAGTAGACTCTTGGCAAGAGTGTTTACTGTGTGCATCTCAAGATGTTGCTTTCCTTTTGCAGGTGAGTTCATTATTGGGCGTGTCATCAAGGCAATGAACAATAACTGGCACCCAGAATGTTTCCGCTGTGAGCTCTGTGATGTAGTCCTTGCTGACCTGGGTTTTGTGAAGAATGCTGGCAGGTAAAATGGAGCAGGAGCTCTGAAATTTCTATCAGTGTGGCATTGATACGGTTGTGAGGTGTTGAGAGCGGTCAGTTAGTTGTACACTGAGAGACCCCCACCTGGAATGCTGCATCCAGTTCTGGAGCCCCCCATTACAAGAAGGATGTGGACGTACTGGAGCGTGTCCAGAGAAGGACCATGAGGATGCTCAGAGGGCTGGAGCAGCTCTGCTATGTAGACAGACTGAAAGAGTTGGGGCTGTTCAGTCTGGAGAAGAGATGGCTGCAAGGTGACCTTCTTGTGGCTCTCAATATATGAAGGGAGCCTACAAAAAAGCTGGGGAAAGACTTTTCAGGCTATCAGGGAGTGACAGGACTAGGGGGAATGGAGCAAAGCTGGAGATGGGGAGATTCAGACTGGATGTGAGGAGGAAGTTGTTCAGCATGAGAGTGGTGAGAGCCTAGAGTGGGTTGCCCAGGGAGGTGGTTGAGGCCCCATCCCTGGAGATGCTTAAGGCCAGGCTGGATGAGGCTGTGGGCAGCCTGATCTAGGGTGGAGTGTCCCTGCCCATGGCAGGGGAGTTGGAACTAGATGATCCTTGTGGTCCCTTCCAACCCTGACTGATTCTGTGATTCTAGATCAAGTTTGAAAAAGCACAAAGATGCTTTAAAGAGCAGCCTGTTAGGAATCACAGACTCATATCAGTTGGAAAAGACTTCTAAGATCATCAAGTACAACCACTGACTTAACACCACCATGGCCATTAAATCATGTCGTTAAGTGCCATATCTACACATCTTTTTAACATCTCCAGGAACAGTGATTCCACCACCTCCCTGGGCAGCCTGTTCCAATGCCTAACAGCTCTTTTGGTAAAGAAATTTTCCTGATATCCAAGGACATGAGAAATGGAACGAAACATAGACTAAAGAATGGTTTAGGTTGGAAGTAACCTCAGAGATCATCCAGTTCCAACCCCCTGCCATTGGCAGGGACACCTCCCACTAGAACAGATCGCTCAAGGCTTCATCCAACCTGCCCTTGAACACCTCCCTGGGCAACCTGTGCCAGTGTCTCTCCACCCTCACTGGAAAGAACCCTTTCCTAACATCTAGTTTGAATCTATCTTCTGCCAGTTTAAACCCATTACCCCTTGTCCTCTCATTACAAGACGTTGTCAATAGTCCCTCCCCAGCCTTCCTGTAGCCCCCTTCAGATACTGGAAGGCCATTCTAAGGTCTCCTCGAAGCCTTCTCCAGGTTGAAGAGCCCCAGCTCCTGTAGCTTGTCCTCATAGCAGAGCTGCTGTAGCCCTCTGATAAATAGAAAGTAAAATTTTAATAGCTAGTGGATGGGTTCAGGAAAAGAGAAGACATTTTAGGCAAAGGCCAAATAGCAAGTGAGAAGGGATTCTGTCATCCTAGACAGGCCATTTATCAACTAAGATGCTGAAAATGAAATCAAGTTAGAGAAAAAATCCAAGAGAATAAGACAAAGGTCACAGGAAAGCCTCTTCAGCATGTGGTTGCCTTAGTCTTCATAAGTCATTTGTTTTATATAAATATATAAATGAGTCCTGAAGGTTGATTAATGCATTTAATTAAGAAATAGGAACTAAAACATAAATGGGAACTTATACAAAAGTATACCATAATAAGAAAATAAAGCAATCCACTGTTGCATGAGTCATAGATAATTTCAGGCTTTCTTAATTCTTGAGGAAATCTTAATAGTTTCCTAGAGTTTATATTCTTACTAACTAAATGAAGAAAAGGGAAGAAAAGGTTATGTGTTTCTACCCTGTCCAGCAGGGAGTCCTCTCAAGTGCTTCTTCCATCCTGTGTGAAATTTCTGTGCCTCAGGTTTTAGAGCTGCACATAATTGATTTTCTTTCTGAGCTTGTTAAAACAGGCTGTTGTGACAGCACCTAGGGGACTTTGGGAAAGCAGTCAGCACTGAAGCAGTTCAAGCAAGATAAATGAGTTTGATTTCATAATTTGCAGACCAAATCTTGAATTGGAAGGAGCTCGTTCCCAAAAGCACAGAAATGGGATCTGTGTACATATGTAGCTGTACATAAAGAATATAATTCAGTCATATTATTTCCTCTAATATTTGTCTCCATAGAGTAGAAGTAGTCTTCTAGGAAGTATTTTTGGAAACTCTTGAGTTCTTTTTCTCACTTCTCATTGTACCTGATTTTAATCATAGAATGGTTTAGGTTGGAAGGGACCTCAAGGATCATCCAGCTCCAACCCCGTGCCATAGGCAGGGACACCTCCCAGATCTTCCCTAATCTGCCTGTCATTAAGAGACATTTTCCACTGACTGAGATTTGTAGCTGTGAGGATAGTTAATCCTTCTTTTATCTGTAGTGAAGGCATAGTCTTCCTAGATAAGTCACCAAAGATCATTGCGAAACGCCTCAAAGGTGGGAATCTCTTCTGGACGAAGGAGACTTCACTTCTTCATATGCTTCCTTTTCTTTCACTTTTGCTATTTGGGTTCATGTTTTCATGATTGGATATATAGTAAAGATGAATGCTGGATTCCTAACCAGCCCTTGTCCGTTCTTTAGTTTCAGAGTTATCAGGATATCTGATGTTTTGCAGGGAACTGCACAGAAGAGGTCATGTACTAAATGTTGTCAAAACTCACTCTGTAGTTTTGAGACAGTGGCAGAGAGCAGATAGGAAAAACAGTGTGAAGCTAAGTGCTTGTTGGCAGCTCTGTGTGCTGGGAAGAAGTAGAAAATTGTGAGAGCTGTCATAATACCAGTCCAAGTTGGGTCCATTGCAACATTTGCATTTTTTTCTTTATTGTCACCATGTAGTACCAATTTTCTGCCTCCTATGTGTAAATGCTTCGGATCTGAGGCTTGAACAAGATGTTCAGGCGCTTTCTTCTCATCGGGCAAGTTTGTTTCGGGAGTGGATCTCTACTATTGGTACAATATGAAGTTTTAAAGCAGGCAGTGTGCATTGTGCAGAGGAAGAGTCACAGGATGTTAGGGGTTGGAAGGGAGCCAAGGAGATCATCGAGTCCAACGCCCCTGCCAGTCTGAATGGTTTGGGAATTAGGTTATTAAGGCTGTTTTTTTTTAAGAAAATATGACCATTTAAAAGCATTTTTGCTCCCTTCCCTATTCCTTACTGTTCATCCCTCAGTTTCATGTCTTGAAATAGGGAGAACTGCACGTCTGTTTGCAGTTTCATGAAGATAAGAACATTTGAGAGGTAATTTTGTTAATTGCAGTCCCATAAAAAACAACAGAACTTCCCTCCACAGGATGAGTTTGACTCTGGTCTGCCTCTCTGCCTATTTGCATTCTCAGCTGACTACAGAGTGCTCTTAAGTTCAAGCAGTGCTGAGAGTCATGTTCATAGTTCAGATTTAGCACTTAGTGAGCTTTCATTTGTCTTCCCCTCGTAAGTTTGAGGCAACATTACAGTCTTCTTGACACAAAACAGATTGCACAAAGCCTCACGGAATTTCTCAGCTACAAAAAAATACATGACTGGGTCAAGGGCCCCATTCAGGCTGGTGAGGCAGGAAGTGATGCGGTTAGCAAGGGCTAGAGTGCGCTGTGTTTCGCAGGACGTTTTGGTCCCGTTGTAATGGAGGATATAAATGTAGCGATTGACGTGATAAGGTACAAAGCAAATCAGAAAAATCATCAGCACCAGGATGATCATTTTGATAGCTTTTTCCTTCAGGTGTTTCTCAACTCTGTTCCCACTCTTCAGGCTTCGGATGATTAATAAGTAGCAAGTCACTGTGGTAACGAATGGGAAGGTGAATGCCACTGCTAAGGACACAAGGGCATGACGTGAGGCCTTTTCTCTGTAGAGCTGCAGGCAGACGGTTGTGTCCTTCATCTCAACTGTCTGCACACTGAGCAGCAGAGGTGCCATTGCAACCCCAACTATAACCCAGAGAAAGGCACATGCCAAATGGGCATAAAGGGACCTACGGAGCTTAATGGACTTCACTGGGTGCACAATGGCCAGGAAGCGGTCAATGCTGATACACATCAGGAAGTAGATACTGGCATACATGTTGAGGTAGAAAAGGAAGCCGGTGAGTCTGCAGGGAATCTCACCAAATGGCCAGTGGTTACCAGAGAAATGGTACACCAGCCGGGTAGGAAGTACCAGCACAAAAGTCAGGTCAGCTACCGCAAGGTGCATCAGGAAAACATTAGCAGGTGTGCCTGACTTTTGGTCCCGGATGAAGAGCCAAAGAGCCAGGGCATTGCCAATAAAAGCCAGGATGAAATCCAGGAAGTAGAAAGTGGCAAAAAGGATGTTCTCAAGGTGTGACTCTTTGCCACATTGCTCTGATGTTTCCAAAGAGAAATTTGACTGATTTGAGCAGTTGAAGAGTGAGCTCGAAGAATCTGCTGGAGCATTCATTTTTCACCACAATTTTGAGGAACAAGAACAATCCCAAACCTGAAAAAAATAAGACAGTGTTAGAAAAGAGCCTGGTTTTGTGAAGAAAAAACACCCCAGCCCCAACCTCCCCTCCCCCCTGCAAAAAATCAATGAGTCTCATGTTTGCTAATATTAATATTTAATAGAGCAGGTCAATCTGAGTTTAAATCCTTTAAGTAGAATTAAAAATACCTTTTCCAGACTCTTTATTCCTGTTGGAGGAACCACTCTGATGAGCTAGCTAACTTGTTATAAGCTTGTGTTCAACCTATATTGAGACCAGTTGAATAAAAGAGTAGTGAAATGCTTATATGTCTGGTTAATGGAAGAGTGAAAGTGAATTCTCTGTCTAGGTAAAAGGTTTTTGCCATATTTAATGTTAAAGCTTGATTCAGAACTGAGTAGCTCCTTATGAGTCAGCCTCTCTGAGCACAGGTTGTAAGGTGACCTAGCTTAGAATAGCTGTCTTATTTCTGGAAGAGGTGGAAGAGATATTGAGTATTTCTGTTATTGAAACACAGCAGCGTTCTTGAAAATACTTGAGCATTATTTTAGTCTAAAGTCCTGTATTTATGGAAAATTCATGGAGTGCCAGTATGGGAGGAAACTTTTCAGATGGGTAGGAGAGATGTTGAGGTGCTGGAATGTGTCCAGAGAAGGGCATCAAGGCTGGTGATGGGCCTGGAGCATAGCCCTGTGAGGAGAGGCTGAGGGAGCTGGGGTTGTCAAGCCTGGAGAAGAGGAGGCTCAGGGGTGACCTCATTGCTGTCTACAACTACCTGCAGGGAGGTTGTTGCCAGGTGGGGGTTGGTCTCTTCTGCCAGACAACCAGCAACAGAACAAGGGGACACAGTCTCACGTTGTGCCAGGCGAGGTCTAGGCTGGATGTTAGGAGGAAGTTGTTGGCAGAGAGAGTGATTGGCATTGGAATGGGCTGCCCAGGGAGGTGGTGGAGTCACCGTCCCTGGAGGTGTTCCAGAAAAGAGTGGACGAGGCAGTTAGTGCCGTGGTCTAGCTGACTGGCTAGGGCTGGGTGCTAGGTTGGACTGGATGATCTTGGAGGTCTCTTCCAACCTGGTTGATTCTATGATTTGAACTGCAAAATTTGCTGAATTGACTCAGAAAACATTAGTATGCTGTTGGTTACTTGTCAAAGTGTCATCCTTCCCTGCAGCTTTCTTCTAACAGCTTAACTTTCTTCCTCTCTCAAAAGCCTAAACTCCACTGTAGCTTATCTAGGGACTTTTCCAGGTAGCAGTTTAATAAAACTGAGCTTAGCTTTGTCAGTCTCTGTTGCCAGTGTGGTCCTGAACAGCATCAACAAGAAGTAAGATATTTCAGGGCAAGCATCCATGTCTTGTTACACATTTCTTATCTGTAGGCAGAGGTAGATTGGAAATGCAGCCAGGCTGTTTCCAGCACTGTCTCTGTTTCTTGGATTCCTTGGAGGCATTAAGAGTATGTGCAGCAGTACCTCCATTGTGCTTACTGTTGTGATTTGTACTGGTCGACCGTTTCACCATAATATTCAAGACATCTTTAAATGCATCCATTTTCCTCTGCTGAGGTTAACATTTTACAATCATTGCAAACATTGTTAGACAAAAGTTTCAGTCTCAGGCAGCAGCTATGCCATGTGCTGAAATCTTACATCATTAAACAGCTGATCCAAGACACTGCATAACACATTCAGCTTCCCAACAGAACTGGTTATCCTGATGTCTAAAAATAGCAGTGGCTAATTGAGAAGCTGCAATGGGATTAAGAGCAGACCAGTACATTGGAAAACATAAACTTCCTAGGTAACCACTACCTTTTGTTTGACTGCTGGAATGGGTTGCCCAGGGAGGTTATGGACACTTCCTCCCTGGAGGCGTTTAAGGCCAGGCTGGATGAGGCCTTGAGCAGCCTGCTCTAGTGGGAGGTGTCCCTGCCTATGGCAGGGGGTTGGAGGTGGATGATCCGTGAGGTCCCTTCCAACCTAAACCATTCTATGATTCTATGCTGTCACTTTCAGAGGAACGGAAAACTACAATAGCTAGAGATTAATATGCTGGACCACTTCTGCTGAGTTCACAGCTGAAGCACCAAAAGTCAGCAAAAGAGAGACTGAATGAAATTAAGAAATTGAGAGTTCTTCGTGTGGCCACAGAGAGGCCTTCTTACTCCATGCACTGACAAGATACCCTGCATATTTGTGGCAGAAAAAAAGACTGGATTTGAGTGTCCAGGTACTCATTGCCTGCTGCCAGCTGCTTTGCCATCCTGGAGATGGTAGCAAATTATGGTCTCAGACTTAATAAAAGTGCATGTGTGAGAAAAATTATACAGCATTTTTTTTCCCCAAGTGGCATTTTATCTGTGAAAATATAGGTGAAATCTTAACTTACAAGTACATTGCCTGTTGCAGGTTTCCATGTGAATTTCTTGGGACTGCAGAGAAGCCTACACTTTCTGTTTCTAGTGTTTATTTGTCCCATACAAAGTAAAACCCGCAGGTATTTTCAAGCACAAGGGTTTTTTAAGTGTGTATGAGACAGTTATGTTGAATGATCACATGCTCACCCTCTCTGGATGGAATTAGTTTAGATACATGTTTTTCTACTGCAAAGGAGAAATTTGATGAGATGATGCCTTTTTACTGGCTGTTAATTTACAGTGGTAGCTGTGTCCTCATGTTCTGGCTATGTAGCTTTTCGGTATGGGTTTAAGCTGGAGGAGGGGAGATTTAGACTGGATGTTAGGAGGAAGTTCTTTACAGTGAGGGTGGTGAGACACTGGAACAGGTTGCCCAGGGAGGTTGTGGATGCTTCCTCCCTGGAGGCGTTTCAAGCCAGGCTGGATGAGGCCTTGAGCAGCCTGCTCTAGTGGGAGGTGTCCCTGCCTATGGCAGGGGGTTGGAGCTGGATGATCCTTGAGGTCCCTTCCAACCTAAACCATCCTATGATTCTATGTTAAGGACTTTGTTTTAATATGCTTTCCATCTGCAAAAAATGTTATTAGATGACCTTTATATAAGCATCTTTTGGTGATTGTGTACTCTGGTGGCTAAACGTTGCTCTGGGCATGGTTGTGACACCATTGAAAAAGCAGGAAATGCTGGCTTGGATCAGCTGAAAAAGCAGAAGCAAGTGTTATCTGCTGGAACAGACAGGGATGTCTCTTCTTGAGAAGATTTTAGTCAGTTCAGGAAGCAAAGCAATAAGCAGATTATTTACAAGCCAAATACTAGGGGGTTAGTGGCATGATACATTGAACTGATGCTGTTTGAGCTGATTTCCTAAGGAGGATCTTTGGGATTTGGATTCATCTGAGTCTCAGTGCCAGATGTGGAATAGCCAAGACTTAAAAAGTCAGGATTTATTCTCACTGATGACAACGTGGACATGCTTTCACTGGAAAATACTGTGGAGTGGAATCATAGAATCAGCCAGGTTGGAAGATACCTCCAAGCTCATCCAGTCCAACCTAGCACCCAGCCCTAGCCAGTCAGCTAGACCATGGCACTAAGTGCCTCATCCACTCTTTTCTTGAACACCTCCAGGGACAGTGAGTCCACCACCTCCCTGGGCAGCCCATTCCATACCAATCACTCTCTCTGCCAACAACTTCCTCCTAACATCCAGCCTAAACCTCCCCTGGCACAAGTTGAGACTGTGTCCCCTTGTTCTGTTGCTGGTTGCCTGGCAGAAGAGACCAACCCCACCTGGCTACAACCTCCCTGCAGGTAGTTGTAGACAGCAATGAGGTCACCCCTGAGCCTCCTCAGTAGAAAGTAGAAAATAAAATGTCATGGCAGTCTAGAAGCTGAGTAGGGAGAGGCTTAGAACTAGTAATAATATTGAAGTAGACTCAGTCTTTTCAAATGAGTGCCTTCATAGTAGAGCTGCAGTCACCCAGTTTATCTTTGAGAACAAGGTGAATGGAGCTATTTCTTCATTGCCTGGTCAGAACTCATAGTAAAAGGAAGAGGATGTCATTCTAATTTTGCCTAGGTTTTAATTTAGAAGGGAAATTTAATCAAGTTTGCATTTTTGTTATTATTATAGAATTATCTTTGTTGATGTGAGAATTGTGATGTGGCACATGAGAAGGTTAGGAAAAAAGCTGGCATGTCACTACAATTGATTGCTGAGCTTACTACTAGAATGGACAAGTTTTCAACAAAGCTCTACAACCTTACAGAAGAAAAAGTTCTTCAGCAGTGTGCTCTGTAGACAGTGTGCAAAGCCCTTTGAAGTTTTTTCCGATTTCATTTCTGTTTTGCCTGGGTTTATCCTCTCAATTTACAATGGATGTGTTTAACTTTTAGGTGTCTTGTTTCTTTTTGGTTTGTTAATGCTACAGTAAGCACTTCTCAAAGTCTTAGACTTTGGGACTAGTTTGTTTGAATGCTAAGGATAAATTTGAAACCTTCCCAAATGACCTAGAATGTGTAGTTTGTGCTGAGCTATCTGGTGCAAGAGTCTTTGATTCCACTGACAAAACTCCTTTAAGAGTCTGTTTCATTATCCAATCGTTTCTGCTTGGGTTGCACTCTTGGTGGTGTGTGAACATTTAGTGATTTACGTGTTGCTAAACAGAGCACTATTCTGGAGCCAGCCATTATCCCAGGCCTCCCAGTGCTGAGCTCTAATGGGGATGTCACTGCTCCTTTGAAATGCACATACATTGACCACATTTTATGTCCTGTTTCTCTTCTGCTCGGAAACAAGCAAGAAAACAATCCACAAGGCTGCCAGTATGGCCACATCCCAATTGCTTTTCCAGGAGATGCTCTGTCTATCATTAATGAAACAGTTAATAAGCAGAAGACATATTTAGCTTATCCTGAGTTAACTGCCTGGCTAGTTTGGAGCTTTTGTGATGAAGCCCATTGCAGTTAAATTTGAATTATATGTTAGGGTTTGTAGTGGGTATCAGAAATTCCTGTTCTTCCTCTCAGCTTGAGCTGTTCCTGGTTTGGGACACTGCTAGTTTGTGAGTTTTCATGATTGTGGTTGTTGTGCCCTGTCAAATGGTTGTGTCTCCTGTCTTTCACTGAAAGTACTCTTCATTAGAAATAGTCTACTTCTGGCTGAAACTGTTCTCCTGAAAATGATTCTCTGCTGAGCCTCCCACCCTTCAGCTGAAATACCACTTTCAAACATTAGCATCAGAGCAGTGTCAGAGAGCACTGAACAAACCACACAGCTGTCGGTTTTCTCGGCACAAGTTTGGAAGTTGCTGCTCGTCCTTAGTTTCAAACATTTCCACTGTATTCATCCATCTCTCTGTGTGTCTTTCCACCTCACTAACCCCGCCTAAAGCTAATGCCAGCAGGAAAGCTCCTTTGTCATTCTACTAACCGTAGTTTGTCTCTTACCTCTTCACAGTGCAGTCCTAGGGGTGGAGTATGGGGTCCTTTGGGGGAAAACCTCAAGGAATTCCTTCTGATGACAGCAAAACAAATAGAAGCAGCGACAGTGAAAACAAGAAGATGATCCAAAAAGAGCTCTAAGAGTTGCAGGGTTGCTGAGGGTGGAGACGGGAGCCCCTCTATATAGTGTCCTTCTAGCTCTGATAGCGCATTATCAGCTCAGTCACACCACAGAGCAAGGGAGAGGACAGCCCAGCGCTGAAGAGCAGTCTTCATCCCAGCTGAACTCTTGGCACTGGTTTTACTGCTGCTGTTATAGATATGAGTGTATTGTATGAATATTCCAGTGTTCATCGTGCTTACTAAAGGCTGCCACTGAACTCCCAGCCGAGAACACAGACTTCTCGGAGTCCCGTGATTATTTTCAGAGGGTGGAGAGAAGCATTGTTTGGGGGCAGTCTGGTATTAATAGCCACAACAGGACATTTCAGAGTTGGATAATTCCATAATGGTAGAAGTGGGGAGGGGGAGAGAGAAAGGGGCGGCTGCTATGGTAACGGCTTAGCCTGTCCAACGCTTCCCTTTGCTTGCAATAGAGGAGGGTCTGTGGGATGGCAGAGACAGTTTGTGAGTGGGGAGGGATTGATAATGGTTTATCAGTGCAAATGGCTGAAGGCATTTTATTCAGCCGAATGAGAGGGGTCTCTTTCAGGACACTTGCTGTGGGGTCCCTATGTCCTGCCCCGTATAATTACTTTGCATTTGACAGTGCCGAATAAAATTGCTGCCTTTATGCTGAGATGAGCACAGCTGCATGTTGCCTTATAATGGGGTGCTGTCTGCTTTTTCTGGACTCCGTCTGGGCACACAGTACTTCCAGCCCTGGAGAGAGACACTTGCTGACAGGAGGACTCAGAGTTGGAGAGAATAGTAATGATACTTAGCACTTAGGCGTCTGCCAGCTGAGGGTCATAAATGTTTGAGGTCTCACAACAACATCTGTGTTGTATTCTTACCCCGGTTTTAGAGATCTAAGGGTAAGTGATTCATCACAGCAGAATTTGGGAAGAGGCCCTGCAAAGAAACCATTACTTCAGCCATAAATCTACTCCCTCCATTTGAACTTTTCCTTTTGTCTGGTGTCTTTTGAGAGTGACCTGTAAATCTCAGAGAGTGTTGCACATAGCAATACAGTGAAGGGAATTAAGCAAGCTTGTCAGTTTTGTGACAAACTCACAGAAGTCATCATGGTTTTATCATAAATTCTTCCCAGCCTCAAGTGTTGCAGTTAGAAGGGTAGAAAATAGGCAAGTAAACTGAAAAACTTAGTTCCTAAATATTGGGTTAAAAGTGGTGGATTCTATCAATCAGCCTGTACAGAATTTTTTTACACCTTTGCCCAGGCGTTTCTTGCAGAAATTTGGCTCATCTCTCTGCTTAGGATTGTGTTTGGTGTTTGTGGTTGTGTTCTAGAACATGTAATAGGAGTACAATTAAATCTACCATAGAAAATGTCATTGTTCTGTATTTCATTTAACTTAGGACTTAAAGGAATTTGTCAACAGAAGAGCTAGTGTTGAACAGTCTCTTGTTTGTCCTAGCTATTGAAGACTAAGGAATCCAGCCATGGCAAAGGCATTTCAGCAATGTGCTTTGGTTTAATACTTTTTATTCTCTCTTCTGACTCCCTCCCAGTGCTGTAGTGCCTCTGTTATAGCTGATCCCATAGTTAGTAATAAAGAGAGGGTGTTGCCACCTTTTCTTGCCCACCTTTCAAAATGGCTCTAGAATGACAGGGTGATATTCCTGATGGGATGCCAGTGAATATTGGAGGAGTGTTCTAAGGAAGTAGAAATCTCTGACTGCTCTATTTGCATATTCTTATCTCTGTAACTGGTGTGAAAGACAGGATACTACACTAAAATTATGTTTAGTCTAATCTTGGAAGATATTTCTTGTATTGCATAAAATACATCCTACAGTACTGTGTGTTGATTTAGGAAAAAGAACTGAGTTTTTCCTTTTCTTTACTTTGTTTAACCAGGCATCTGTGCAGGCCCTGCCATAACCGTGAAAAGGCTAAGGGATTGGGCAAGTACATCTGTCAGAAGTGCCACCTGATAATTGATGAGCAGCCTCTGATGTTTAGGAATGATTCCTACCATCCAGATCACTTCAACTGCACTCACTGTGGGTATGTTCTCATATTCTGAACTCTGACAGAAAAGGAGAGAGACAAACAGTACAGTCAGCAGTGCAGTCCTTTCCAAGGCCTAAACTTTGTTGCTTTCACAAACAGAAACTATGTGAGGAGAAATCAAAAGATATTTGGAAAACCTACAGCTTTGTTTTACCATTCCACATTCTTTTATCCTAAACTTGGCTAACACTCTTTTATACTGAAAATGAATATAGTTCCTTGGTATGTACTTACCTGAAGCACCGTGTGCAGATTACCGTAAGTGTTGTACAAAGATAGCTGTTGCCAGACTACTGAAAGTACTTTGCATTCCTGGATAGGAAAAAATGATGACTTGGTGAGTTGTGTCAGTCTTTTGGCATAGTCCAGTGACCATAAATTGGACTGTGTCCAATTCTGGCCCCCCCACTTCAAGAGGGACATTTTGATGCTTGAGCGTGTCCAGAGAAGGGCAACGAGGCTGGTGAGAGGCCTCGAGCACAGCCCTATGAGGAGAGGCTGAGGGAGCTGGGATTGTTTAGCCTGGAGAAGAGGAGGCTCAGGGCAGACCTTATTGCTGTCTACAACTACCTGAGGGGTGGTTGTAGCCAGGAGGAGGTTGCTCTCTTCTCTCAGATGGCCATCACCAGAACAAGAGGACACAGCCTCAAGCTGTGCCAGGGGAAATTTAGGCTTGAGGTGAGGAGAAAGTTCTTCACTGAGAGAGTCATTGGCTACTGGAATGGGCTGCCCAGGGAGGTGGTGGAGTTGCCGTCCCTGGAGCTGTTCAAGGCAGGATTGGACGTGGCACTTGGTGCCATGGTCTAGCCTTGAGCTCTGTGGTAACGGTTTGGACTCGAGGATCTGTGAGGTCTCTTCCAACCTTGCTGATACTGTGAGACTGTGATAAAGGCAGTACTGCCCTAGAAAGGGTACCAGTACTGAGAAAGAATGTAATGGCTCAGTGCTGAGCACTGCTAGGGTAGTCCTTGTGCCTTTGTGTGTAAGTATGCATTATGTTTCTGCCAGAGTATCGAGCCAAAGACATGACACTCCACCTCTGTTCTCTTGTCTGGCAAACTCAGAAAACCATTCTAGAAAGATGAGTTGACAGTAGCCATGTTTCACTAATTTAATGACTCTGCATTTGTATTGTGAATGTTGCCAAAGTGTGCTAACTGTCAAGTTTAGTCTTCTAGAACTCCACCTTGAGCATTAAAGAGCTCACTTGGTGTTCTTAATTCAGGGATATGTTTGTGTTTTCAGGAAAGAGCTTACTGCTGAAGCCCGGGAGCTAAAGGGAGAACTGTATTGCCTGCCCTGCCACGACAAGATGGGAATCCCCATCTGTGGAGCCTGCCGCAGACCCATTGAGGGACGAGTAGTCAATGCCCTGGGAAAGCAGTGGCATGTTGAGGTGAGGCTTCTCTGAATTGGAAACATCCTTCAGGAGCTGTTTTGGAAGTTAAAAGTTTTGCTAGTTAGAAGCTGTAAACGTTCACACAGAATCACAGCATTGTAGAATGGGCTGGGCTGGAAGGGACCTCTGCAGGTCATCAGGTCCAACTCCCTCTGCAGGAAGCATGAGCATTCTTATTTTTAGACCAGGTTGCCCAGAGCCCTGTTGAGCCTTTTTTTTTCTTTTTCCTTTTCTTTTATTGTAGATCAGGTGAAAGGTGTCTTCTTCAGCCTGACACAGCTCTGCAGTGCCTCCACCTCCTGGAGCTGGAGGCATTGCATGAGCTGTAATGTACCAGATGCTTATGTTTCAGATTGTCTTCACCTTATGTGCATGAATGAGTATAGCAGGGTTATCAGGGTTGTCAGAGTTATGCTTTCACAACAGCAGTGATTTAATTTTGAAATGCCTGAGTTGCATTGTGAAGACTCTTGCAGCATATGGTTCACTGGACAGCATCAGTATACAGTTATATACTTACTAGGATGTATTTAGATAGGCCATCTTCAGGCTCAGGATGGGGAACAGTGTTACAATTGATGATGTAGGCAATACCAGTGCAATTCCTGCTTTTTCAGCCTTTTCAGCTCATTGTTTCTGTAACTTTTAGCTGAGCCATCACAACTTGCTTGAAAGTTTAGTGGTTTATATTTTTAGTGATCTAAGCCTCCTAGGCGTTGACTAAGAGAGAGGCTGCTGCTCGTTTGAAGTGCATTCATACCAATCATGTCATATGTTCCAGTTTTTCTCCTCTGGAACAAGCAAGATAATAGTCTGCAAATCCATCAGTTATTTCCTTTTTTATTTTACTTACATAATCATTTTCCTGTCTGAATTTAGTTAAAGCATTAAGGGGTAATGGTTTTAAAGTGCTAGATTTAGATGAGATATTAGGAAGAAGCTCTTAATCAGAGAGGATCATAGAATCAGTCAGGGTTGGAAGAGACCACAAGGATCAGCTAGTTCCAACCCCCCTGCCATGGACAGGGATACCCTACCCTAGATCAGGCTGGCCAGATCCAGCCTGACCGTAAACACCTCCAGGGATGTGGCCTCAACCACCTCCTTGGGCAACCCAGTCCAGGCTCTTGCCACTCTCATGCTGAACAACTTCCTCCTCATGTCCATCTGAACCTACCCATCTCCAGCTTCACTCCACTCCCCCTAGTCCTGTCACTCCCTGATAGCCTAAAAAGTCCCTCCCCAGCTTTTTTGTAGTCCACTTCAGATACTGGAAGGTCACCTGGGAGCCTCCTCTTCTCCAGACTGAACAGCCCCAACTCTTTCAGTCTGTCCTCATAGCAGAGCTGCTCCAGCCCTCTGATCATCTTCATCGCCCTACTCTGGACACACTCCAGCATCTCCACATCCTTCTTGTAATGGAGGCTCCAGAACTGGATGGTGAGACACCAGGTTGCCCAGAGAGGTTGTGGATGCTCTATCCCTGGAATTGTTCAAAGCCAGGTTGGATGGGTTTTTGAGCAACTTGGTCTAGTGAATGATGTCCCTGTCCATGGCAGAAGGATTGGAACTAGATGATCTTTGAAGTTCCCTTACAATCCAAACCATTCTATGATTAAGTGTCTTGTATTGAGCCATGATTTTTAGCCATGCAAGTTTCTCTCTGGTGATGGAGAAGTTGCTTTAACTGCCACTGAATGTTTGGGTTTTTTTTCCTTTTACAGCATTTTGTTTGTGCTAAATGTGAGAAGCCATTCCTGGGGCACCGACACTATGAGAAGAAAGGACTGGCTTATTGTGAAACTCACTATAACCAGGTAAATTCTGCCATCTATGCTGTAGGTACTTGCTCTGAGTGGCAAATACATTTTTCATATGCAAAGCTATGCAGATTTTGCTTAATCTGGATTTGCAGAGTTAATACATTATTGGGAAATTATGGGAATTAACAGGAAAAGTAGTTTTTCTTGGTAGATGTGAGAAGTGCTGATGAGAAGCAAATAGAAATGTCTTGGGGATATTGATTTTTCTTTGTGCCATTAACAGAAAAACAAAAGCACTGACCATGGATTGTGATTTTTAAATCCCTCTAATTCTACTGCAAAACTGTGTGGACTTCTTTGATAATTACTTGCATCCATGGATCTAAGATAAATGTTGTGCTGTTGTAAAGCATAGGAAAACTCTGTTTCACAACCTATTCTTTTCTGTGTGACTGTACTGAACAGCTACAAGTTTGATATTTTCTTCTGTCAGGTGAATTATTATCTTGTAAGAGATAAATGTTACTGTTTTGAAGGTAGCTTTAGTTTTATTTTGAGGTTTCTAGTTTAGCATAGGAGATGTCTGTCTACAGTAAACATCATACCCTACTGATCCCCTTTCCTCCAAATTGCCACATGATTGGGACTTTGAGATTACATAACAGTGGTAGAGTGTGAGGCATCAACAAAAAAGGTTTTGTAGTATTTGGTGGTATGGGATTCAAAGGAACATAGACTCTTTGGCAAATGTATGAGAAGTTATTCAGAAGATTTCAGTTGGTTTATCTGGGAGCTGCTGCGATGTCTGGGAATTCTTTGATTGTTAGAATTTAATGTTCACACCAGCTGTGTAATTTGGGGAGTAGGAGCAGTCAGTAACATGAGTTCCTGTTCTTATTTCCTTTGCTGTGCAGCTCTTTGGAGATGTCTGCTACAACTGCAGCCACGTGATAGAAGGAGATGGTGAGATTTGTTCTCTCCTTGTTTTGAGTTGCTGACCTTGCTCCATTTGTTAGTGCAGCTGTTGCAGTCCCACAGTTGCAAGGCACCAGTGTTTCTTTTCACATCTGGCCTCATTTGAATTTGGATACAAATCCAAATTCAGATAATCTGGCAGTTTTCTCTTTATTTTGTGCTTTTGCTTTTGCAGTGGTATCAGCTCTTAACAAGGCCTGGTGTGTGAATTGCTTCTCCTGCTCCACCTGCAACGTCAAACTTACACTGAAGTAAGTCATTGTTTGTGTTTTGAACCATGTAGAATCATAGAATCAGTCAGGATTGGAAGGGACCACAAGGATCATCTAGTTCCAACCCCCCTGCCATGGGCAGGGACACCCTACCCCCTAGATCAGCCTGGCCAGAGCTTCATCCAGCCTGGCCTTAAACACCTCCAGGGATGGGGCCTCAACCACCTCTCTGGGGCAACCCATTGCAACCCAGTCTCATGGTGAGACATTTGCCCCTGTGGCAGGCTTGGGGGAGCCCTGAGCCAGTGCCTCACTGAGGGGTGGGGTAGTTTGCCTTTTCTCTGTGAGAGCAGGTGCTCTAATTCCACTATTTTCAAAATTAAAAGGGAGCTGGGACTCAGCATCATCTCTGTTTTCCTTCGTTAATGTGTTCTGTAAGAAAGTTGGGTAAGATGAGAACTCACTCAACAATACAGAGGAAAAGCTCTAAACTTGAGCAGCTGCCTGTCACGAAGTAGCTGCATCCTCCATGTCTCCTTAATCTGGATGCTCCCTTCAATGAGAGTGTTTGCAATTGTGTAGGTTATTTCCAAAGGAACTGTTATCCTACTTAGTCCAAATTTGTAGAAGAGGGACAGGGAAAAAAAAAGGCAATTCTGCATTTTTCCTTTCTCAGGTTCAAATCCTATCCTCTGCTGACTTGTCTGTACTAGCCTTGTATATGTAGGAGCTCATCATTTGTCACAGGATGGTCCTTTGAAATCACATTCCATTCTGCAGTAGCAACATTACTATTGTAGACTGTTACATATAAATAAACACCAAAATCTTGCTGCTTTATTTAACTAGCACTACTGAAGGCCCTGGTTTCCTGACAGGAACACAATGTCTGTGCTTACATGGCCAGACAAATGAGTGAATTGGTTTATATATCACAGTATCACAGTCTCACAGTATCA
>WAAF01009550.1:0-47491 GCA_013400475.1 Tricholaema leucomelas | reverse complement strand
ACAGGGGCAGAATGACCTCCCTGCTCCTGCTGGCCACACCATTCCTGATGCAGGCCAGGATGCCATTGGCTCTCTTGGCCACCTGGGCACACTGCTGGCTCATGTTCAGGCGGGTATCAATCAGCACCCCCAGATCCCTCTCTGTCTGGCTGCTCTCCAGCCACTCCGACCCCAGCCTGTAGCTCTGCATGGGGTTGTTGTGGCCAAAGTGCATCACCCTGCACTTGGAGCCATTGAACGCCATCCCATTGGACTCTGCCCATATGCAGTAGTGCAGTAGGACACAAATGACAGCGTTTACCTAGATGTGTGGAGACTTGATTTAGTGAAGCGTATAGTTTACAAGTACCATTTTAATAGGTTGCTGTTCTTTGTGTTAAAGGAATAAGTTTGTGGAGTTTGATATGAAGCCTGTGTGCAAGAAGTGCTATGAGAAATTCCCTCTGGAGCTGAAGAAACGTTTGAAGAAGTTGTCCGAGCTGGCATCCAAAAAAGCACATCCCAAAGCTCTGGATTTAAACTCTGCTTAAAACAGGTCTGTCAGTCTACTGACTGCACTCTTACAGTCATAAGCTGCTGCTCACAGCAGCTGTTGATTACAGAGGTAATTAATAAGAACAAACAAACCCAAAGATTAGTAACTTTCCCAGCTTCTGGTAATGCAGCTTGCATCTTGACTGTCCCTTTTTTGAAGCAATTGTCTATTAATGCTGGCAGAAAGAGGAATGATTTCTGCTTTATCAGTTCACAGGCTGCTTATTAATTTGCTTAATAACAACTTACTCTGCCACTGTGGAATTCTACAGAGTTTCTCCTTCCTCAGTTGAACTGTACTCCTCACTCCAGTTCTTTGTGGTCTAAGGAATGTGGAAACAGTGGTTGAGTGTGGGTGGAAGAGATGTGTTATCTGGTCTTTTTCAGCTAAAGTGTAGAAATTTCTCATCCTGAATGAAGAAGTTTTAAATTTTTTTAACATGTAGGCAAATATTCTCAAAGCTGTCACTCTGCTACCTGCAAAATGTTCTGATCTTTCTCCATATTCCCACTGAGCACATAAAAATGCTGTACACACCTCAGGTTTGCAGGTTTTCCAACAGAGCCCAGCAACCAATAGCTTTGGCGTCTGCACTGCTTGTTTGGCTTAGGTCCGCAATTTAGACAGCTGAAGAAGTTTGCATTGCTGCTTTTCTGTGCAGAGCTAAAGAGATTTCAGTTGTCAAGGCCATGGTCAGCCTCTTTGGAAGAGTTTGTGCCCTCCTGAAGGAGGAAACAAAAGATTTTTAGAAACTGACTCTAATTTTCTCACTTTGTTCTCTATTACTGCACCGGTAGTAGAGCTTCTAGTAGTCAACACAAAGCGTCCTCTGTCCACTGGCAGAGCTGACATTGCTTGGGGCAATGTGGCTGGAGCCTTGTTTATTCTTTTGTGTGATAAACATCACATATTACCAATTTGACTTTTAAGTGCTTCAGTTTCCCTGCACTTCTCACTTCATTTGAAAGATCAGTAAGTACATCCTTGTGGGTCGTGCTCCAGCAAGCCAAATTACATGAGGGGGATTCTAATATTTGAAGTTTGTAGCAAATGTGATCTTATGCAGATTAAGGAAAAATACATTTATTTATTTTTAAGTTTCTTAAATTTTTCACACAATAAGTTCCCCATAACCTTTATTTTTAAGGCCTAAGGACCTCAGACATTAATTTGTATACCTTAAGCATATACTTCTGCTCTGTAGTGCTGCCTATCGCTGGTGAAGTTTCACTTGTACTGTCTCTGCTAGTACAACCGAAGGTGCTGAGAAACTGACTGGATTTGAACATGTTCAATGTTTCCTTATGGGTGAGCCATCAGCAGTGCTGTTTCTGAGTGCACCTGTGTATTTTACAGTCATAGTGAGCTTTCGGGACCTCTGCAGGTGTTCCCCGTAGTTTCTGGTGCTTAACTAAGATGAGCAGCCTAGAAACCTCTTTCCATGAACAGCTGGAGACTGTGCCTGCCCTTTTGTGAAGTGCACAGGATGAAAACCACTTGAAGACTGCCACCCCTTGCATGATTTAAGTCTTCCAAAAAGGGTGCTAGTTTAGTAGGTCAAATGAATAAAGCAGTTGGTCCTGGGCGACACTCTGCAGCTCCAGGTGAATTAGCTAGCAAGAGTTTAAGATGATAGCTAAAGCACTGACAGCTGTTCACATGCTTGCTGTAGCTCCTACCTGTGAAGCTCTACCAGCAATATCACAGCAGTGGTGGGAAGTCCTGGCTAACTGTATGCAGATGAGAATTCCACCTGCAGACCATCTCTTAGATACTTACTGCCTTCACTGACTCAGTTCCCTTCAGCTGCTTTGCCATTTGCTGATTTAAGTTACTATTAACCTTTAGCTGGGGTATACTGCATCCACTGTAACACTGAGGAGAAGAGAAGCCTGTTTTTAACCACAGAGCTCTTCCATCTTCCGACCAATAAGCACTGTAGATTACAGCAATTGTAGCTGCTTCTGTCACTGCTTTAGGAGAAAGCATTGACTTGCCCATTGTTTTCTCGACAGCCTTCGAATGGCCCTTTAGTTAGGGGCACAAAGAGCAGCTCATCTTTCGGTGCAGCACAAGGTAGCCACTGCAAAGACTCATGCTATTAGCCTATTCTTTGGTGTTTTTTCACAGCATGAAACTCAAGGACTGCAGATCTAGGTGCAGTTCAGTATGTTATGCAGATTCACCTCCCTAAGTCACAGTCGCAGGCCAAGCCTAATGCTAAATCTGAGCAGCCTTCTGGGAAGATGGTGGAGGAACACAGGGATGCATAATGTAAGTGCTGGTAAACACGGGAAGACTATGTCACTAGCAGGCAATAGGTAATCATCTTTCACTGGCCACTCTCCAGTTCAGCAATGGAAAATGCATGCATGTAGACGTGAATGGAGTTACTTTTGTACTGCAAGTAGAGACTTAGTGTGTGCTCCTGCTTTGTCTCAGGTTAGAAATTCAGGAGACCTAGTAAGCTTCAGTGTTTGAAGGACAGTTGATATCGTTCTCTTTGGTAAGCCAAGAAGTTCTCTAGGATTTGGATAGTGTCCATATCTTCAGAGCATTTCCCAAAGTTAGCAAGTGGAAAAGGTCATCACAATCCCTGGTCTTTCCATTAGCAGAGGGTGATGTTCTCTTAGTATCTCTTAAATTATTACTTTTTAACAACTATTTTTGTTACTGCTCCTAGCCTGCACCGTGCAGAGTGCCAGTCATGAACATCACTGACATGCCTTTTGTGGGACAGTGGAATTGAAGGAGGAGTAATATGGGTGTAAGTTGNGCAGCCCATTCCAGTAGCCAATGACTCTCTCAGTGAAGAACTTTCTCCTCACCTCGAGCCTAAACTTCCCCCGGCGCAGCCTGAGGCTGTGCCCTCTCGTTCTGGCGCTGGCCATCTGAGAGAAGAGAGCAACCTCCTCCTGGCTACAACCACCCCTCAGGTAGCTGTAGACAGCAATAAGGTCACCCCTGAGCCTCCTCTTCTCCAGGCTAAACAATCCCAGCTCCCTCAGCCTCTCCTCTTAGGGCTGTGCTCGAGGCCTCTCACCAGCCTCGTCGCCCTTCTCTGGATACGCTCAAGCATCTCGATGTCCCTTCTAAACTGGGGGGCCCAGTCTTGATGCATTCCTCTGTGATCTGTGCTAGATAGTATTGTCCTGCTCTGGCAGGGGGGTTGGACTCGATGATCTCCTTCTGTCACTTCCAACCCCTAACATCCTATGAGCCTGTAATAGCTATTAATAGTTGAAAGAAATGCATCTTCCCCTACTTCTTTGAGCCCCCTTTATAAAAACCAACTAGAATATAATGCAGCTAATATAATTACTGTGTAGATAGGTTGGCAGGGTGGGTTTTGCTTCTGCTTTGGATCACTTTTTAACTTCCCTTTTTTTAAATGAAGCCAAGGTCTCAGTCACAAATAAGCTGCATGCTTTTTTCCATTGCTGTAAATAGACATGCTGGCCAAATTAATCTGAAATATCACACCACTGGAGAGTATAGATTTAGATCAAGGCTGGATTTGGTTTCAGAAATCTACACTTACTAAAAGCTGTTGTCTCATCATAGGCGTTTATAGTTTACATTCATATTTACACATTAATCACTAATATTCCCTGAGTACACTTGAAAATAGTTTTGCTTTTAGACACCACACTACATGAAGCCTGTTTGTATTCAAAGAGTGTGCTAATGACTTGCAATCTTCTGTTATGGCAACCTAATCAGCTCGGTGAGGTTTGCATCCTGGTCTTTGTTTTTATAGCAGACTGCACAGGCAGTCTAGGCCAATATTGTTCAACCTTCCCTATGGAGTTCCTGGCTCTTGCATGTTTTGTATTCAATAATGTAGCTGCCACTTTATAAAAGTTGTTGGATTCTGAAGACAGGTTGCAGGCAAATGTAATAAATGAGGTTGCACTAGTCTGTAAAGCACTGTTAAGTGCTGAGGGTGGTAGAGAGTGAGTAAAAGAATTAGCAGCTACTTGCCTTGGTTTCAGACCTCGATGAGCAGTGTGGATTCTGCACCATGTGGAGCTCTCATTTTATCACACCTTGTTTGCCTTGTCTAACCAAAGCGGGTGACTGTGGATTGAAGTGTTGTAACACCATACCTTTTTATGTTCCTGTAATAAAATGAACTGTAATACACTTGAAATCTTCACCCCAAACCCACATGTTAAAAAAGTTGTATGTTGTACAGTTAAAAAAAAAAAAAAATCATTACAAATGCAATACTGAGCCAGAGAGCATTATGCACTCTGGGGAGCTCTGGGAATTGTACTGTCAGAGTGAATTCTCACTCTGCATCTGCTTCTCTGGTGATGTGTTGGTCTGCTGATGTGCAGAAAGGGGTATAATCCTTTTACAGGCTGTGTTGTACAAACTGTGTTGTGTGTACACCGGGTAGATGGGATGCTGTGGTCATTTACAGGCTGTTGTGAATGTTTGGTAGGTCTAGGCTACACGGAGCGAGTATTCATAGAAACATAGAATGGTTTAGGTTGGAAGGGACCTCAAGGATCATCCAGCTCCAACCCCCTGCCGTAGGCAGGGACACCTCCCACTAGAGCAGGTTGCTCAAGGCCTCATCCAGCCTGGCTTTAAACGCCTCCAGGGAGGAAGCAGCCACAACCTCCCTGGGCAACCTGTGCCAGTGTCTCACCACCCTCACTGGAAAGAACCCTCTCCTAATACCTAGTCTAAATTTCCCCTCTTCCAGTTCAAACCCATTACCCCTCATCTTGTCATTACAAGACCTTGTCAATAGTTCCTCCCCAGCCTTCCTGTAGGCCCCCTTCAGATACTGGAAGGCCACTATAAGGTCTCCTCGAAGCCTTCTCTTCTCCAGGCTGAAGAGCCCCAACTCTTGTAGCCTGTCCTCATAGCAGAGCTGCTGCAGCCCTCTGATCTTCTTCGTGGCCCTCCTCTGGACTTGCTCCAACTGTTCCATGTCCTTCTTGTGCTGGGGGCTCCAGAACTGCACACAGTACTCCAGGTGGGGTCTGACGAGAGCAGAGTGAAGGAGGAGAATCATTTCCCCTGCCCTGCTGCCCACACTGCTCTTGATGCAGCCCAGGACACTTGCTTGTTAAAACAAAGACATTGTGGTTGATTTTCTGCAGTGTTTATTTAAAAACCAGAAACATTACAGTTTGGCTGCAAAATTAGATTTTGTACAGGTAAAGTATTGCATATTTCTCACCTATAGCCAGTTAGATTAGCCAGAATAACAAAACAGCTCCAAGTCTTTACTCTCAAACATTTCCATTGCCAGCAATGGACATTACAGCAGTAGTACCTAAGTGCGTGCAAAAGGATCAGCTATTCTGACATGTGTGGCACTCATTGAGATGCACAAAGAGAGTGGGGCTCTTCCCTGCCACTCATGTACAAAACTGCCATTAACGTTTGAATTTCACACACCCACATCTGAGGGAACAAGAGAACCATTGTGCATACATTGGCAAATTTCAGAGATCTACCAGAGCTGCTTTTTCCAGCACTTGCAGATCATGTCTGAAGGAACTTGGTGTAAATGCTTTAAGACATGTCAATGTTGCAGTGTGAGCAAGGAAGGGTTTGTCATTCAGTAACGAGTACTCTGGATGGGTAAGCATCTAGGCTTACTAACACCACAGTGCATATAAGTTTTACACATTCTGAGCACCCTCTTCTTTCTACAGGACCAAAGATGTGTGTTTTACAAGGGGCTGAGAGATGAACAAGTGCTGAATCAAATTTTACCACTCGAAGTGTCTGCTAAACAGGAAAAGATCAGGAGAAATTAAAGCTATCATTCTTGTCTCATGAACAAATGTCTACATAACTCCAAGATGAGAACATTTCTATGGAGCAGAAGAGTCTCTTTTCAACTGCTGTATGTTACAGAGTTCTCCACTTCCATTTTGCATTGAATAGCACAGCTGTAACTTGAAGTAGGAGCAACTGAGTAGAAGTAAAGGACCCCAAATCCAGACTCATTTTGGAGTCTGTTTATGCTTCCTAGAAACTGCATATCAGGAAGCAATTACTAGCTTCCAAGTGCATTATAAAGTGTGGAAGAAAGAAAACTAATTTAACCAAGGCAATGAGTGGACATCCTGCAACTTTAGCAGCCTGCTGGAATGGCTGTTACATTCTGACAGTAACTGGCTGTCATAGCCTGCTGTAATTTGCAGCACATACCTACTGATAATAGGATGGAAACTAGCATCTTACCTACTGATAATAGGATGGAAACTAGCATCTTACTTTCAAGGTATCCAGCTATCCTACTACTAAAGGGTGTTTCTCCACCCTGAGAACTTTAAAAAGGTGGAAACCTCCTCCCATTACCTTTCTTTCTTTCACAGACTCAAGGAATTTATGCACTTGGTAAGAGCATATACGATGAGGGAACGTTTTCTTTCAGGAAGGAGGACAGCAGTTAGTGTGTGTCTCTCTTTAAGGATTAAGATTTGGAGTATCAGAAGAGGCTCTAATGTTAGGGTTCCTCTGCCCTTGCTCCCATATTACTGCAAAGTCCAGCTAAACTTTCTCTAAATCCCAAATCTGAATCTAAGAGGAACAAGTGTTAGACACTTGAAAGCATGTGCTCACTGAAGTTTCTCTTGTGGTAGTATTCCAGCAACACAGTTCATTCAGTGTGTGATCAGAAGACTGATCATCAAGATGAGTATCTCCTAAATGGTATTTCTTCTGGGAGGTCAGTTTACAGGTAGTTTGGCACAGACAGAGGTCTTGAGTTCTGGTTCAGCTCTCAGGCTGGCAGGTTCTTTTGCTTGTTTACAGCATTCATTAGCAAGCGTACGTAGGATGTTAACAGGTCATCCATTTTGTAACCCTGCCAGGGAAAAAAAAAGTCTGAGTCAGCTCCACAAGCAGAAATAACTGTCACCATTCTTTGGTTCTGCTCTGCATGGACACCTCCTCTTCCAACAGCTAGCACTGGTCTGAGAATTACGTGTCATAGAATCAGCCAGATTGGAAGAGACCTCCAAGCTCATNCACAACTTGAGACTGTGTCCCCTTTTTCTGATGCTGGTTGCCTGGCAGAAGAGACCAACCCCACCTGGCTACAACTAGGTAGTTATAAACAGCAAGGAGGTCAGCCCTGAGCCTCCTTTTCTCCAGGCTTCACACCCCCAGCTCCCTCAGCCTCTCTTCACAGGGCTGTGCTCCTGGCCCCTCACCAGCTTTGTCTTATCTATTCCTTCCTCCGCTCTTCCCTCCACAGATTGATACAATTGTACAGAGCATGTCTCTGCTGTCAGTCTGTAGATTAACATTTTATACTTAGGAATCCAGGCTTTTCTGAGAGAACTTAGGCCTTAAATATGTTTGTTACCTTTAAACATTTACCATTAAATATCAATACAGTAATGCTTGTCTGAGTCTATAGGCAATCCGAAACCACTTCTTAAAAGGCAATATACCCTTCACTGAAAAAGTGTAAGACCTTACAAGGATGGTGTTAGTGCATAGATGGATCAAACCATGTGAGACAAAAAGCCTCCTGCTTAGTTTTTTAAGTGCAGCCTTTTTGTAATGTCTGAGACAGAATTTTGTAATGTCTGAGACAGAATTTTGATATCTGGGAAGACTTTCAGAAATTACTCTTTTTTTCCTTGTCACAGTCTCACAGTATTACCAAGGTTGGAAGAGACCTCATAGATCATCAAGTCCAAGCTGTTACCACAGAGCTCAAGGCTAGACCATGGCACCAAGTGCCACGTCCAATCCTGCCTTGAACAGCTCCAGGGACGGCGACTCCACCACCTCCCTGGGCAGCCCATTCCAGTAAATATATATATGTATATAAATATATATATATATAGCTTATGTCTTTGCATCTGATGGCATTATACAGCACTGAGCTGGCTGTAAAATGCAGTTTTACTGACACAGCAGCAATAGTTTTTTTGGATGTAAAGGTAAAAATAGGAGTTTGTGTGTATAAATTGACAAAATCTTTCTTACCAGAGATGTCTCACATAAGATCCTGTTTCCTCGTACCAGGTTCCCTACAGTCATGTGAAAGTATGTGCTCCCACTGCTCCAGTTGGAGATTTTGTTGAAGGGGTAGACTGTTAAAATTTCCTGTAAGAGGAAACAAACAACTATAGAACATTGCTGAAATGAAAATGTGAGAAAACCTGTAAAACCAGAGCTTTTTTTGCTTTTCTTCTTTCTCACTTAATTCATAAACAGTAGACCAAGGTAGGTCTTGTGTCCGGACTGCTACTCTATTGGATTTTCCCCAAGCAGGTGAGTTTGAATCAGCGTAATGAGATCTTCTTTCTTTATATATTGTTCTGTGTCTTAGTCACACTGATGTTATATTTACAATAATCTACAACTCACTGGATATTTATGTTCTTATTAAAAGCAAATTGCATATTGCCCAGGAACTTGCTAAGACCAGACTGGGTTAGAGAAGAGGTAAACACTGCCCTTCAACCTGATCTTCTAGATACCTTGGGTTTCCTGCAAACATTTTTTCTGGAGCAGGTTCCCTAGAGCACTGTCCATTCATCTTTCTGATCTTGCCACTTAGCCCCAGTCCATCATGATTAACAACTCTTTGTTCAGAGGTGCTCTATGTTATTTCCTGTCTCGTGCAGAAACTGCAAAAAATTGGTTGAGGCAATAGAATTTTCTTTGGTTTCACACAGAAAATGGATAGGGAGTCTGAAGAAGCAGCTCTTACCTTTGTCTTGTGATGTATCAGTGAGACTCCCTGCTTGTTGATTGCAATCAGCACAATCTCTGGGAAGTTTGGCTCTGAGGTTTGCTATAAATGAGTAACACAGCAAGAAAATGCAGTTAGTTATCTGTATCAGGTGCATTATGACATTTAACAATGTTCAGTGCTGCTTGTTGTCTTTACCAAATAAACACTCAAACATAAAGCTCTTCAGTATTGTGTAACTATTGCTAAAGGTGATGGTTTTGGCCATGTATTGATGACTTAAGCAGCTGCTGCATAAAAGCAGAACCAGGTTGGTTATTTCCTAAGTTATTGAATAACAGTTGAATGGTTGTTTGTGCACCATTTAAAAGCCTAGTGAGGAGAAACTAAAGGTAGCAAGTGGAAAATCATTTCTGGAGGTATCCAGTATAGAATGAGAGGATTGGTACAGTTCTGTTCTGAGGGAAGAGGACTCGGAGATACAAGATTTGGCAGCAAATCCTGAGAACAGTGACAGGACAATTAAGTATCTACCTAACTTGAAGTCCTCTGCTACAAGTACTACATAATGGTAATATTAGAGTTTAAAAGTGGAACAAAACCATATCTGGTAATTAACAAGCATTGTTGAGAATGGATAAATAACTCCTCTCCCCACTTTCAATGAACTGAGTCTTTCTCAGTAGCTGATGGGAATTCAGCATTATAATGTATTCTTACTTCATAGGTGTGGAATTAGAGTCAGTTCATATAAGACTTTAAACCTACCTTCACCTCAAAGAAGGCTGATCCAAATGTTGGCCACCGGTGTATCATTTTCAGGAAGGCAATCTTGGCCTCATCCACATTTTTTCCTTCATGTTTACTATAGGCTGCAGTAATGCTCTGTTTAGAAAAAGGGACACAAAGCCTCTTTACTGGTTTCCAGTGTCCAGCATTAGCATTAAAGACAGAATCACCAAGATCAGTCTTTTGCCCACAGCAACAGAAGACTCTGAAAATATAGCCTACTATGCCATGAGGCAAGGCAGAGCCAGAACCTCCCCACTGTTCCTTACTAATGAGCTGTGTCAAGTAAGCCCAGGAGCCCAAGGGAATGGATTTCAGAGCAGGGGGATGATGTGGGATGAAACAATATTCAGAAAGCCTTCAACATCCACAGGCATGTATCACATTTTCTGCTGAAACAAGCTGGGTGAATTTTCCTTCTGTATTTGCAATAGTGTCCTGTGTCTTCCTTGGTGGACTGGTAAGTACCTGCTGAAACTTTCTTGCTTTTGATGGATAGAAGAGCCTTTTTCTCTGAGCATGCAGATGGTGCAAGGTGACTGATTTACCAGCCAAACTATGAAATATTTAGGACACATCTTAATTTCTTGCTTCTTTACACGGTTCTCAAATCCCCAGTCCTATCACTAGCTTGCCTGTATCTAATTTCAGTCTCTTCTATGAGGACAAACTGAAAGAGTTGGGGCTGTGCACTCTGGAGAAGAGGAGGCTCCAAGGTGACCTTCTTGTGGCCTTTCACTATCTGAAGGGGTCCTACAAAAAAGCTGGAGAGGGACTTTTCAAGATATCAGGGAGTGACAGGACTAGGGGAAATGGAGTGAAGCTGGAGATAGGTAGGTTCAGACTGGATGTGAGGAAGAAGTTCTTCAGCATGGGAGTGTTGAGAGCCTGGAATGGGTTGCCCAGAGAGGTGGTTGAGGCCCCATCCCTGAAGGTGTTTAAGGCCAGGCTGGATGGGGCCTCTGGGCAGCCTGGTTTAGGGTAGAGTGTCCCTGCCCATGGCAGGGGGGTTGGAACTAGAACATCTTTGTGGTCCCTTCCAACCCTGACTGAGTCTATGATAATTCTTCTTCTGGGCATTGAAAATACAATGGCTTCTCCAAGGAACATCTCAGATCAGTCATCCAGACCTGCAGAAACCATTCAGAGCTTTGGTAGAGAGTGCAGAATCTGGCTTGTAATAGCAACATTCAGTAGCATCCCTCCACAGCTCTTTCAAAGGCTGTCAGATCAAAATCATAATGTGGGTCAATTATCCTTCTTCTCTTACAAAGCTCTGAGGAAGCAGAGTGATTAATGAAAGTCGATGTTGTTACCTTTCTCCACTCATCTGGTGAGATGGCTCGGAGCAGATTGTCTGGCACCAGCTCCTTCAGGATTTTGGGGATGGCTGCCAGCTGCGTGCGGTCGTTGTTGAAGCGCACTTTATAAATCAGGCCTGCCAGCTGGACAGCCTCATCCTTCGAACACTTGTGATAGCCTCTGAGGTACTTCGGCAACTCCTGGAAGAGACCAGCTCTGAATCCAGATGTAAAAGGCTGAAGCAAATCCTGTCTTACATGTTCTAAATCTGTGTGGTAGGGATGTGAGTTTTGCCAGAGTCCAAAGACATCTCAAGAAATGCTGGTTCCATCTGGAGGCTCACAGGATGAGCTTTAAAGGTCTTTTCCCACCCAAACCATTGTAGGATTATCCATAATTATGGAGAAAGATGAGCACTTCCAGGAACAATTAGGTAAGGGATCTGTGCTCCCATATAGCTAAGATGTGAGTACTGAGAAGTAAATCTGCTCCTGAGGCTGAGCTGTGCCCTTCAGAGACATTCCTCTGGATGCTTTATATAATGTGGGCCTTGCTAAGGGAGATGGCAATACTCCACCAGGCTTGCTCTCCCAAAAGGATTTCTTGTTTCATGTTGCCTGCTGTTACATTTCTGCTTTAGGGAGCTGGTTACCTGGTGATAATGAAATACGGAATCAGCTTTCAGGTCCTTCCCAGGAGTTACGTTCAGCCACAGCTTTCTCATGAAGTACACCTCATAAGCCACAGACATAGCCCCTAAGGAAACAAAATGTTGTTAGTATTCTCTGTCACTGCAGAGTTCTACAACTTTTAAATGGCTTGCAAGCTTCTTCTGAAATGTAGTTCTGGTTTTAATAAGAAAATGACTAGATGACTGAGAAAAGTAATTGGTTGTCAGTTCCTGGCCACCGATCATGCAATGATCTATGGTGCAGGCTCTTCAAAGATGAAGAAGTTGAGTGTTATTTCTTGGTGAAAGGTAAGTACTGGAGTACTGTGTGCAGTTCTGGAGCCCCCAACACAAGAAGGAGCAAGTCCAGATTAGGGCTACAAAGATGTTCAGAGGGCTGCAGCAGCTCTGCTATGAGGACAGGCTACAAGAGCTGGGGCTCTTCAGCCTGGAGAAGGCTTTAAGGATACCTTATAGTGGCCTGCCAGTATCTGAAGGGGGCTACAGGAAGGCTGGGGAGGTACTACTGACAAGGTCTTGTAATGACAGGACGAGGGGTAATGGTTTAAACTGGCAGAGGGGACATTCAAACAGGCCTTGAGTGACCTGTTCTAGTGGAAGGTGTCCCTGCCTATGGCAGGGGGTTGGAAGTGGATGAGCTTTGAGATCCCTTCCAACCTAAACCATTCTGTGATTCTAAGTGTTTTTTTGATGCTCATGACAGCTTCCTGCTGATGTGCAGCACACCTGAATTATGTTATACTGTGGCAAACACATTACCTGATGGCCACGTTGACAGAAATGAATTGTTATTTAGTGTTGTCATGATTTTCAGAGCTGCTAGCAGCTTCATCAGAAAATCTTGGGTACTTAGTGCTTAAGGAAGTTGAACCTCAGATGTCCTAAAATAAGCAGAAGTCTGGATAAACAACTATGACATTTGAGTGGAGTTTGAGATTGATTAGATTTCAGAATGTACGTTATACATGAAGTGCAAAGGTTTGCTGTCATTAGTCTTATGTTGTTTTAGTCTAGTGAGTGTTCCCCTGGCAGTATAACTTGTGCTTTGGTATCAGCAGGTAATAATCTGGACAGCATTTTCTATCAGCCCAAGGAATGGGAGTGACACTGTGTAAAGAACCTGTTCACCTGTGTTGGCTGTTATGTGATCTGACAATGCATGAGTCTTGGACAGTAAAGAGGGGTTCTGGAGCACTCCAAATTCCTTTCTTCTCCAACCCCCCCCACAGGTTTGAGTGGGGAGGAGAGGAAGGCATGAAACTGCATTCCCCCCCTGCCCTGAAGGCTTGAAGGGGGAACAGCAGGAGGCCTTTCCCCATGTGTGCTGACCCGTGTGGAAGCCTGCGCTGCAATCGGGCTGGTGCTCGGCTGGGTTTTCACACCCAATACAACATGGCAAATGGACACTTTGTCTAGAAAAGCATAAACAGAGCAAGGGAGAAGGTGCAAGAGGGTTCCTGCCTTGAGAGAGTTCTCACTTGGACAGAGCTCCCAACAGGATGGGTTCCTGCCATGACAGAATTCCCATTTTGGACGTCCCTGCTTTTGGACGACTCCTACCTTTTTGACACGGCTCTTGGTTCTACACCGTCCCTGCCTTTGCATGGTTCTCACCACTTTTGCACCACTCTCTGCAAACCTCCAAGCTTGCCAAGTCCTGGGGTCCATTGGAGAGAGCTGCTGGTGGCACCCAGACCCGGCTACTCTGGGACCATACACAGCCAACTTTCTGGCTGCCTTCCAGACTGAAGGCACCCCAGCAGTTTGGCCCTCCCCTGCTGCTGCTGCTGCAGCATCGCTCCCACAAATCCCTGTCTCGTGGCAGCCGTGTCCAGAGACATCTCTGAGTTGGGCAGCTTTGCCACTTGTCTTGGGCTGCTGCTGTGTGGATCCAGACTATTGGTTATTGCTTGCAGTGTCAGAATCAGTTGAGCCACAAAGAAATCCATCAAAGGATCACCGTCAAATACCTCTCTCACCTCTGTGAGTAAAGCCTGCTGCTGCCTTAATTCTCTGCTCAGTCTGATTGATAGTGGTGTAGAGCTGTGTTTATTGCTTAGCCTTTTCCATTTCCTGACTTCCTAAATCTCTCCATTTGTCCATAACATCCTTTTGAAGGATTCCTGATCAAATTAGAATCTGTAAATAAACCTAAACTAGTTCTGTATATAGTTTGAGGGGGGGTTCAGGAAAATAAAATGTAAAGGGTTAGCCCTCCTGGAGGAGGGGGTTTGACCCTGAGCCCAAGTCCTCCTGACTCCTCCCCAGGGGTGGGTCCGAGCCTTACTCCAGGTGTAGTGCTTAGCCCACTCCCACTTCCTGTCTAGCCTCCTATAAAAGCAGAGGAACTTCCTGCTTCATTTGCTCTTGCCCTGCCTCCTAGCATCACCTTCCTGTTCCTCTTTGTTTTACCATGTGGCCATCATTCCACGAGGTGGACAAACCCATTGCCATCAGTCTGGTTGTATGTATATATGTATATAGTATCTCCTTTTCCCTTCCCTATACCTCTTTGTAACTCCCCTACCTCAAATACCTTTTATTTATTGTTACAGTTTTCTCTTTTAACTTCCAAATCGAAGTGAGACTATTTAGTTGGGTGTGGTGTACCTTTTCCTCTCTACAGCTAATTCCTTCTCTTTGAAAAAAAAAATGGGGGGGTGGAAAGGAAAGGCATCCTACAAATTGTTATTGGTTCTATTAACTATTTGAGTCTCTGGGAAATTTAAACTAGAACCAAGATATGAAATAATGCTATTTTTATAATTCCTGACTTGGCCACGCTAATTCCCTGCCTCCACGACAAGAGGATCAGCCTAACTAACTTGTGTGCATCCAGCTGTGTGTTTTGGACACAACAGGTCAACAAAAATCTTGGTAAGAAGAAGCCCCCTGCCAAAGATATTCCAGTGTTTCTAGTAGCCAGTGCTCGGCTGCATCAAGTTACTGGATCTTACTGCTGAAGCAGGCTGCAACTGTGTATGTGCAGGCTTAGATGGTATAGTGAGGCTCTGCCACACACTAACCCAACTGGATAAATTTGCTGTTCCCTCAGATCAACAGAGCATTTCATGCATCATCTTAAGCTGGCATTCTCCTTACCATCTTTCCCTGGTTTGTTCCTTCTGTTCCAGTCTGTCACCTGCCTTAGTGAGTCAAAGAAGTAGTCTGCTTCATTCTGACTGATCACCTGGAAGAGAAGCCAAGCAATGAAGGGAGGAAAGAGGGGATTAGCAGATCATACAGAATATCAAGTATCAGGCTGAATTTTCTTTCCCTGTCTACAGTGAGAGAGCACAATTACAGCAGAAAAGACAGAGGCAAGGGGAAAGAAGTAAAGCAGTGGGAGAAGGAATGGTTTGTTTCACATGGGGATTTTTATTGCATCTTCCAATGCCTTTTTCTCTCCAACCTGCTTACTGAAATCAAGCTGAAGTTGCCTCACACTTAGCTATCTACTTTGTCAAATATCGGCACGTGCTAGGTTCCTTTTTTCAGGAACACAGCACATCAGATTTTCCCTGTCTTGGACTCAGTGCTGCTTCTGCCTTGATCACAGCCTCAGGGAGAAGGGACCTCTCAGTGAGGCAGCCAATCCAAGATTCAGCTCAGGCAAGACAAGTTTCTGGGAAACTGGAGACCAGTCAACCAGTGTTGGTCAGCCACTGCTTTCCCTAACAGTAGTTGGCACTGTACATGTGCAGCACACCTCTTGGGTAAAGCCTGAGTGGAAAATGGCTGAATCCAGCAGTATACAACATGTAATTTGCTACCATCCCAGCAGCTGCAAGAAAGCCTGAATCTTCTCTGGTTTTAATGCCATCTCTACCACTGGTAGACTGATAGAAACTCTCTCCCTCCAGCTTCTCAAAATAATTGTCAGGTGGTAAAAGTTCAAGCTCAGGTTGTATCCCCTCAGACAGAAACAGTAATGGCCTGCTGTGTTGCTTGGTTTCATATATGGTTGTTTAGGTGGTCTGGTAAATGAGTAAGGGAGGAGAGGGAAGTCTGGCCACCCTGCCATGCTGAGAAGAGTTACCTTGTCTGCAATCTTCACAAAAAGGCTGAAACCTTCCCAGGAGCTCAGCTGCAACTTGGAAGCAATGTTCTGACACAGAGTCCGGATTTTGGTGTTTGTTCCCACGTCAAATGTCTACGCGATAAGAAGATATGTGTTACACAGAGGAGAGACACTCAGTGTCTTGAACTGTGCTCCTGCATGAACACATCATGGCTTGGAAAATGGTCAGGGCTGGGAAGACAGGTTACTTCTTCTTACCTGTTCTGTTTCGTTGGGGAAGCAAATCTTGTGCGAGATCTTAGTGTTGTTCTGTAAGATGGCCTCAACCTCCACAGGATGAGGTGCCCACTTCCTGGAGCCACTCCTGGAAAATGCCACCACCAGAAAGGCTGTTTAGGACATTTAATCTTGAAGAAATTAAACAACAGTAGCCCATCCAAACAACAGATTCCATCCAGCAGCTAGTACTGTGTGATGGGGTGGGCTCCAATGGACCTTCACCCCAGTGCAAATTCAGACAGAAACTGAAAGACTTACACATGTAGATAAAGTCTGTTCTGCTCTGCAAGGAGGCTGCATGAATAATGCACCTTCCTAGTCTAGCACCTTTACCCCTTCTATGTATTCAGCAGCATTTTTCCTTACTGAAGTGTGAAGATAGTGGCCACAAAGAGACGTTTAACAAGGCCAAGTGTAAGGTCCTGCACCTGGGGTGGTGCAATCTCAGGCACAGATAACAGGCTGGGTGGTGAATGGCTGAGAGCAGCCCTGAGGAAAAGGACCTGGGGGTCTGGGTCGACGAAAAGCTCAACATGAGCCTGCAGTGTGCACATGCAGCCCAGACAGCAACCCTGTGCTGGGCTGCATCAAGAGCAGTGTGGGCAGCAGGGCAAGGGAGGGGATTCTCCCCCTGTACTCTGCTCTCCTCAGACCCCACCTGCAGTACTGTGTGCAGTTCTGGAGCCCCCAACACAAGAAGGACATGGAACTGCTGGAGCCAGTCCAGAGGAGAGCCACGAAGATGCTCAGAGGGCTGCAGCAGCTCTGCTATGAGGACAGGCTGAGAGAGTTGGGGCTCTTCAGCCTGGAGAAGAGAAGGCTTTGAGGAGACCTTAGAGTGGCTTTCCAGTATCTGAAGGGAGCCTACAGGAAGGCTGGGGAGGGACTATTGACAAGGTCTGGTAATGTCAGGACGAGGGGGAATGGGTTTAAGCTGGAAGAGGGGAGATTTAGACTGGATGTTAGGAGGAAGTTCTTTCCAGTGAGGGTGGTGAGACACTGGCACAGGTTGCCCAGGGAGGTTGTGGATGCTCCCTCCCTGGAGGTGTTTAAGGCCAGGCTGGATGAGGCCTTGAGCAGCCTGCTCTAGTGGGAGGTGTCCCTGTCTATGGCAGGGAGTTGGAGCTGGATGATCCTTGAGGTCCCTTCCAACCTAACCATTCTATGATTCTATAAGGAGAAATTAATTTTGCTTAATTCTTGTGTCAGCAGAAAGATGGATTTAAGAAAAATGCCAGAGAAGTCTGGGGGGCTGCTGGAAGCCTTACATTTTATGTAAGAGCTGGCACATAATCAGTGAATCAGCAGGCTCTTAAGCTATACAATCCCAGCTCTTTGAACTTAACACCTCAGAGCAGAGCTGCATTTTAAAGCAGAAGAACTGGCCCTGAAGTCTGGGTCATGCAAAAACCTTGAACCACTTGGAGTGGGGACAAATCTAGCATGTTACCTCCTGGGGCTGGTATTGGTCTGCCCTCAGTGGCACAGAGCAGGCTCTTTGGAGATCTTGTACACTGAGGCCTGTGGATCAAATTCCTCTCTCATACTGGGTCAGTCTCTCAGGAAGACAGCTCTCTCTGGCATCTAGCTTTAGTTGGGTGGATTTAAAACCTCTCTTTAACATTAAACAAAGTAGCAGTTACATTTGGAGGAGAAAAACCTGACTGTAAGCAAGTTGAACAGCATCTGTTTTGCTACTGTGCAGGCATCTTAAGGAGTGTGGACCTGCCCTACTCAGCATCTGTTCCTGGGCTTGCAGCAGAGGGAGTCCAAGGATGTGCAGCAGCTTGGCTGGAGGCATGGGGCCATCTGTCCTTGCAGCCTCAGCTAGGGATTCATTGCAAAGAGAAGCTCTGCTTTAACACTCAGTATGGTGCTCACTTGTTCCTTGACCAGCCGCCTGAGGATGAAGCTGTACAGCTGTTTATGGAGGAAAAGATGTACCCAAGGCCTCATATGGCCTCTGCTGCACTCACTGCAGGCAAGTCCTTTGAGCTGTCTGCTCTCCCCTCCCAAAGAAAGCAGATTACTTATGGAGAGAGGCTGGACTAGATGATGATCTATGGAGGTCCCTTCCAACCCCTAACATCGTGTTATCACAATGGTTGGACTTGATCTAGCAGGTCTTTTCCAGCTGAAACAGTTTTGAGTCTGCCATTGTAGGTCACTTCCAACTGAAAGACTCCATTCTGTTCTATTCGCTTTTTGAGCAGATGCAGGCTTACTCTTAGGTTTCGTTTCCGTCCTGGATACCCCAGATCCCTCTCCCTCCGTGGTTCGAACGGGAGAGGAAAGGCACCGAAGCTGTTTCCCGCCCTTGCCGCCGCGCGGGCTCGCAGCGGGGGGAGCAAAGTGTCGGTCGGGCACGGGGCTGGGCCGCGCAGGCGCCCGCGCTGCAGTCGGGCTGGGGATTGCTGTGTGCTTCGCGCCTGGGAACGGGAGCTCGGCTCTTTGTCGGGAAGGTAGAAAGATTGGGGTGCTTCCCGCCGTGGGCTGCTCCCCCGCCTCCATAGTTCCTGCAGAGAGTCTCCTGGCGCTGCGAAGGACAAGCTCCTGAGGGACCGGACCGGACCGTCCCTACTTAGAACGGCTCTGCACCCCACCGTAAGCACCACTTCTGTGCAAGCTTAATAGGCTTAAGCAGCCTCGGATGTCCTTTGAAAGAGAGAGAGCTGACAAGCATCTGGACCGCCCTTTCTCTCAGACAGCCTGGCTCACCTGTGAGTAAAACTTGCTGCTTGCCTGATTGATAGTNAGTCTTCTCCAGACTAAGCAGCCCCAGGTTCCTCAGCCTCTCCTCATAAGCCATGCCCTGCAGTCCCCTCATCATCCTCATAGCCCTCCACTGGACCCTCTTCAGCAGATCCCTGTCCCTCTTCAACTGGGGAACCCAAAACTGAACACAGTATTCAAGATGAGGTCTCAGCAGGGCAGAGTAGAGGGGGAGGAGAACCTCCCTTGATCTGCTGGACTGGACACACTCTTCCTAATGCACCCCAGCATCCCATTGGCCTTCTTGGCCACAAGGGCACATTGCTGTGCCATGGGTAACTTGTTACCCACCAGGACCCCCAGGTCAATAGCTTTTATAGTTTAGCCTTTTCCATTTCCTGACTTCTAAAATAGCCAAATTTATCTATAGTATCCTTGTGAGATATTCTCAATCAAGCATAGTCTGCTAATTAAATGAATTTCTGTATGTAGTTTTGGGGGTGGGTTTTCAGGAAAATAACCTAATCCTATTTTTTTATCTATTCCTGACTTGGCTGTGCTAATTCCCTGCCTCCACAACAATTTCTTAAAAAATGATCTTAGAAAACAGCATTTGTCTTTGTTCCTGTTCCCATCCCCTCAGGCTCTAGATCTGGGACAGTAGATCAAATAGAATTCTCCTCCCTAACAGCCCATTCAGCTTTTCCCTGTCTCTTTCCCCACTCTAAGCTCTGTGCAGCTCAGCAGGGCTTGGAGCGTGAATAGCAACACGATAGAGGGAGGCAGGAATTTTTCAGTCTTCTTCATAGGCAATCAATGAATAGCATTCCTCACCATGCATTTTTTAGGCACTACAAAAGCGAGTTCAGTGTGCAGTGACGTTTCCCTAGCAGTGCCAAAAACCGTCCACTGCAAGCGGCACAGCCACTGTGCTGGCATTCCCTTTCAGTCTGACCCACAGGCTCACAGACTTTACAGAGGCCAGCCTAAGTGAAAGGGAAGGATGGAGGAGCTGCAGGGAGAAATCATAAGGCAGCTTATTTACTGAAGTGGTATGTGGCAGGCAGGCACAGCAGCATCAGAAGGGAGAAGGCTGGGGTTAGCCTCGATGCCAAAGCACTCATATTCTCAGTCTCAAGCTGGGTAATTCCAGTGTCTGCACGAATCTAGAGAAACCTTTTCCCTTACAGTCTAGGTGATCCTTCCCGAAATCCTGGTAACCCTTCCAGAGTTCATTACATGAAGTCATTGAGAAGTTCAGGAAGGACTGTGGTTTGGAGGCCTTGTTGCATCAAACCTCGTTAGGACTGCAGTAATGCCTAGGTGCTGTGTTGTGAGCAGCCACCTAAGTGTTAGGGCTTTGTTAATTTGGGTTTCTTCTAAGAATAGGAACTGATTCTTTCTTGCCAGCATGGATCTACATAGCTTCACTATCGGAAAGCCAACAGGGCCACCTTAGCACTCTGTATATGTCAGTGACTTGAGTGGTGCCAACCCACTATGAGTAACACGTAGTAATTCATAGAATCAACCAGCTTAGAAGAGACCTCCAAGATCATCCAGTCCAACCTATCACTCAGCCTTAGCCAATCAACCAGACCATGGCACTGAGTGCCCCATCCAGGCTTTTCTTGAACACCTCCAGGGACGGCGACTCCACCACCTCCCTGGGCAGCCCATTCCAATGCCAATCACTCTCTCTGGGAAGAACTTCCTCCTAATATCATTTATAGCTGCACATTTACATCTCTGCACTACTGAGATCCAAAAAACTCAAAACTAATTCTCAGGTACATCTACGGAGGACAAGAGCCTCACTAAAGGAAAGCAAGGTCAAGACCTCATTCATGACAACACAGGACTTCATTTCAAGCTGTGTGCCCTATGTAAAATAGCCAGCTCTGGGAGTCATCTGATTGGACTGGATGATCCTGGTGGTCCTTTCCAACCATAGCAATTCATAGTGATTAGATGTTGTGCTGAGGGATTTGGTTTAGTCAAGGGCCTGTCAGTGTGAAACTAATGATTGGACTGGATGATCTTGAAGGTCTCTTCCAATCTAAGAAATTCTGTGATTCTGTGTGATGCTGGACTTCTTAAAATGCTGCAACCTCTGTGAAACTGTGACACAAACCTCTCTTAGTGGTTCAAAGTCCCTGTGGGAATTCATGATCACTTTTTAAAAAGGGTGCAAAGAGAAAAAGGAAAGGAGGAGTCTCAGTATTTTAGCTCATGTGCTTTTTGGAACCTGGTTAATGATGTTCACACATTTTGAACTGGTTTTGTGTGAGATCGTTTACCTCATCACTGTTTGAATCCTCCGACTGCACTCCAGGGCCAGTGTTTCTTTCTGACGTGTCTCAATGAACTTCTGGGCATGTTTCAGCAGTGACTTGCTGGGTGGGAACAGGCCAGTGCAGAGCCAAAGGAGCTGCCAGCCCTTGGTCACGCTGTACCTGTCAGCACAAAGCAAAAGGTTCTGCTGTAGACACAAGAATTCTTTGTTTGACCACATGCCAGTTACAAGGAAGAGAAACAAGAGTCCCATCATGGCAAGCTGTGCCATTCAGCAGAGAGCTGCAAATCAGCAGGGCCTTCACATGGGATCTAGCAGCCAGTTTCTGGGCAACAGCCACAGCCTGCACACAGAGACAGTGCTGGCTGGTAAATAGTTAGATCAGTTGCAAATCTCACAAATAAATATAAGCTCCAATATAACACTTATCTTGGCAGCAGTGACCTTGGTGCCATCCTCTTGGAAAGCCACTGTCAAGTTGCTACTCAAGCTGACATGTATCTGGGTGGTGCTTTATCAGCTCTTTGTATTCACTAGCCCTATGTGCTAGCCAGCTTTGTTCAGGCCACAACCACTTTGCAAGCAATTGACTTTTCCCTTGTGCATGCTTCTGCTTTGAAAAAATAACCATGTCAGTGGTGTGATGTGAGGTAGTTACAGATCTTAAACACTCTAAATCAAGTTTATAGCATTTTCAGGTGGAAAGCCAGTTCTTCTAGCCTCTGGACCTCTGGCTCTGAAGAGCCAGATGAAGCTCTTAGGGGCATCTCACCTTCATCAGTAAGAATGGGGATTGCTCTAAATGGTGTTAAGTGGTTTTAGTTGGGAAAGGTAGTAAGTCTACCTCTGAATGGGCACCAGACTTTGTTGAACAGAGAGGTCTTGGCTTCTTTATTCCCATTTACTTTCCCAATTTTGCAGATGAAGACACACTATTTTAATCCCATTCATACTCCAGAGATCAGAAGTGTTTGTGTCTGTGTGAGAGCAGGACACGGTTGACAGCACAATAGCCTGGGAAGGATGAAAGATTCGTTGTTCTGGCTGTTCTAATGAAAATATATGGAAATAGCCACCTTTCAAGCATTGTTTTTTTCCACACCAGTGATCCCTCTCACAACAGTGAATGGCTCACAGGACTGAATTAGTAGAGTACATCAGGCATGGCACTGGCACCATGGTTACAGACTGTGTGGTAAATAGCCTGCACACAAGGAAATTTACCATTTAATAGTTACACACATGGTAGAAGTTCCACTAAGTTAAATTTCTGTGGAACAGTAAGAAAATAAAGAGAAGCTCCTTATCTAACTTTTGCAGTGACATAATGCAGCTAGAAACAGAGGAACCATTTTGTTAATAATTAGTATTGTTTTAAGCTTCTTTTGCAATTCCTGTCCTCTGGAAAGTAGGTCAAATGATCATTTTATGAGTGGGGAAGAAAACACCAGCCTGTTTCAGGGACACTTACTTATGACTTGTGTAACTAATCTGTTCTACAAGGCAGTTGTGTGACCTAGTTAATATAACTACTCAAAAGTATTCCCTGGTGGTAATAGATCAACTGTGAACCATGTGCTTATGGGAGAGAATTGTTGTCACTGGGAAACCTGAACAGAAGCTGTCAGAGCAGGCACTGACAGCATGTAAGGACTACACTACCATATTTTCTTCACAGAGTGCCTGAGGAGTAAGAGGGTTTCGGTAGCACCTTGCCCACCTCACACCCTATTGCACAAAGATGACCACTGAACGCTGGTGGCAGCAAACCAGCAGCCCAAGGGGGATTGAGTAATGGTCCTGCTCTGTGGCCTTTCACTGCCAGTCAGTGGTCCTGAAGGCTCTGCGAAGGTGAGTCCCTCAGCACTGCCTGGACAAAGGGGAAGGGAAGGTGTCATTCCAGCATTTGGACATCTTTCCCTCTGCCTCTGCTCCTTCACTTGTGGGATCCCAGTCACCACCTGCACTTGAGCCCTGGCTCTGCAGAAGCAGTGTGTTTCCATGCAGGCGAGTACCTGTTTCTGTTCTCAGTCAGTTGCTTCATAATCTGACAGTAAACTTCATCCCGCAAGACCTCCTCCTGAATAGCTGCTACAAAGATCTGGTCAGTGACTTCCACAGAGGAGTGTGTCTGTTTTGAGGGATAGTCTCCCATGAATTTCATGATGGGTGAACATGCTGTTAAGGACAAAAGCAGGCCAATTTTGGAAGATAAACTGGAAGTCTCACCCAGACCCTAACAGATTAGTGACTCTGTTCATGTCTAAGTAGCAAATACTGTTAGGAAAGTCTGGAACATGCTCCCTGCCTGTCCCCTACCCACTTTCCCTGTGCAGCAGTCACTGCTTAGATGTGATTTGTACTTTCATTAGCTGCTTGCTCTGGGCATATGCAGTAAATCTTGTTCACTCTTAAAGCCACAGTCTTAATTAGGTGAGCTGTCAGGGGTTGTGGAGTCTTGGAAGGCAATAGGAACCTTTTCTCTGTAAACAAGGGAAACAGAGTTGATACTCCCCACTTTTGATGTAACTATATGGCCTGTAGTGTGGATGTAATATCTCAGCAGAGGAGGTAGCTAGCTCTTCCTTCTCTAGTGTTCTCATATCCCAAAGAGAAGGGTGAAAGGATATCAATGAAGGCCTGACAGGCCAAATCCCGAAGATCAGGCTCTGTGCATGCCCTTTTCAGCAAGGGCTGTTTCAAGGGCTCCTTGGAGTGTGCCCACAGTTGGCTTCGCCCACGGGATTTCTGCAGAACAGCTTTGCTGATGGATTCCTTCTCAGGAGTCCTGAATGAAGACAAGTGCAAGCAATACAAAATTACTGGATCAGTATTGCTGTGAACATAGGAAGTCACTATCACAAAGACTTATCTCTAGGTATATTCTTTCCTGAGACAGTGATCTCATATCTCCTTTGATTATGCAGGTCAGTGAGAACAGGAAAATGTAGTTTTGTGTAGGTCCAAAAGGGGCAAGGCTTGGAAAAAGAAGAGTTTTTAGAAGACTAATGTTTCTCTTTGTCTCTGAGGCCTGAGATGACATGTGTCTTTGCTAGCTGGTGAGTGCTGAAGAAAGACAGTGAAGTAGGAGTAGGGCCTGATGGAAAGAAGTCCAGCTGGGGTTCTTCTACCCTTCCCTTTGCATTTCTGTAGGTAAAAGATAGAGGTAAATCATGTGCCACAATTTCTCCACATCCAAAGTCACAAAGAGCAAAAGGGAAAAAAACCTAATCAGAAATGGGTTACACCCTAGGCTTTAAGATCTCTGAAGATCAGCAAGAAGTTTCCTAGAGTGCACACTTCACAGAGAGCTTCACCTGAAGTGTTCATAGGAGAACTCCTCCAAGGTGTAAGGCTTCACTTTGGGATCTTCCTCGTCAGGTTCATCCACAAAGGAGGTCTGTGAAGCTGTCCTCCTCTGGTCTGGGGACATCATCAGCAAACTCTGGAATGACACAGCCACATAGGGATGTCACATGGATACAGGTCTCTGTACAGACTGTTGGGTGTTACTCAGCGTATCTGAGCAGATGGTGTGTACTGAACTTCAGTGCTGTGTGTTGCAGGTGACTTTTGTCCCTTAAGCGGTATTTTCAGAGACTCAGGAAAGACTTGTGAATAATCAGCTCAAGGAAGTAGTTTCCATGCACCTGCTTATCACTGATGCATTTTTCCTCAACGTTTTCAGCTTTTTACTTGTCAGCACAGCACTCAATACACTGCATCTCCAAAACTGAAGGCAAAAATCCTTGCCAAACAGCGCTTCCCCTGAGACATCATGTGTGATCACCAATTAAGGCCAGTGTGAATGCAGGAAAGTTAATCTGCACACCCATTTCTACTAGTTGCTACAAAGTCCCTAAAGATGAACAGACTGTTGGGTTTGGGGTTTTTTTGCAAGTCATTGTTTTTGTGCAGCTACAGTCTGCTGCTTAAGAGTTTGGGGTAAGTTTAGGTTTGATTTCAAAGAGGACTCAATGAAACAGAACTTGTCTGGCTCAGGAGGAACAGTTAACTTCCAGTTATAAATTTAATCCTATTTAAGATTGTTATTATCATTTATCTTCCAGTCTCTCCAAAGAGAGTGCTCAGCTTTTCTTACCAGCACTTGACTAGAGGGTTTTGTGAGAGAGGGAATGATGTAGATGTCTTCCAAAAATACATTCCCTGTTTTGCCTGTCCTTTCATTCTGGGCAGAGATCCAGCCAGAGTTGCCGTCCAGCCTTTTGTCTTCAGCAATGATTAGTAAGTCTCCCTTCTTGAAGGACAGAATGGCAGGGTCTTCTGCAAAACAGAAAAAGGCAGTACTGGTCAGGCTTGACAGCCCAAGAAAATGCAAAGGGATTACAACATGGAAGACAAGGGAATTGTGTTTTGAAGGCCCATTAGCAGTAGAAAGTGATTCATGTAAATATGACTAATTATCCAGTAACAGGATCAGAGGATCACACTTCAGAGAAGTCACTTCAACTTCCTCTGACAGCTTGACTTCAATCCTCTGAGGGCAACGGCAAAAATCCATTTGATTCAGATGGATGCTGACTTTGTGTCTAGAGCTGGCAGCAAACCATGGAAGGAAACTCAGTGGCTGTAAGTAGATGATGTCAATGTTCACATTTTAATCCCCTCTTGTCCATTCCAGACAACCACATCCCATGGAAAATCCCAGTTGACATCCTCTGTGAAATGTTTCTGGAAAGTATTTCCAGGAAGCCCTGATCCAACTTCCTACTTAAGTAGGCTGGATTGTTGGGCACTCTACAGTCTAAACAAAGTGTGCAAGGAAGTAGGAGGAGGAAGGAAAGCTCTGCAGAGGTATTGAATGACATTGCCTTGTGTTCTGTATTGCTGTGCTGAACACTATATATCTCTCCTGGAGCAAAGGGACTCTTGCTGAAGTTCTCCCTCTTCTCTTTGAGCTCTTTCAAAACTTGCTATGGGTTCTCTGAAGATTTCTTCTCTACCCTGTAGAAACGCTCTAAGACTTACCTGGGGACTTTTTCTCTTGCATTGCCACAGCAAATTGTGATCTCTTCTTCAGGCCTTCCAGGAACATGACCACCAGTTCAGCAATGACAACACTGTTGACAGATGTTAGGACAAACTCCTCGGCACGAAGTGTGATGAGAGTGCAACTCTGTCCAAACGACTTCACTGCCCTATGTGTTATTGAAGAGTTTGTTACCAGAGCAGATGAAAAGCATACAGTCCCATCTGCAGGCACAGCCAAGGCACCTACACCTCCTTGCAAACAAGTCCCTTACAGTGAACACTGGCAGTTCTAAATTTGGCTTCTCAGAAGCTGGTAGGTGTGAAGGACTGAAGTGGTTCATGTTCACTTTGGACTTCACCACGTTTTATACCGAAGAGCACCCTTCTTCTGGAGTCACTGGGCAATTAATGAAATCTGTGACAGTCCTTACTTTTTATGTATGCAAGACTCTATTTTCTGAGTGAGCTGATGCAAGGATATGTGCCCTGAGCAAGCCCTCAGTTACCCTGTTTGTGTCACTCACACCTGAGAAGTTTCTAAACACCCAGCATGTGTAACAGCTGATGGTTGGACTATGTTAGTTATTTGAGCTGTTCTTGTCTTAGTGCATGTCTGTACTTCCTTTATAGTTTTCAAACCGAGCAGGATCGTCTTTCCTTCCATCAAATCAACTGTTTCACTGTTTCCTTAACAGGCTGCTCAGAACTTGTCCCTTCCTGTTCCCCAGACCTAGGCTAAACCAGCTTTCCAGGCTCGGATCAAATCACCTAGAGGGATAACAGAAGGTACACCTCCACCCTTCATCTTGCAGAGATGCCTTCTGCAGCTCTTGCACTTCTGGGGCACTCACCTGTTGGTGTGGATGCCAGTTATCTCTGGGAAGGTCAGCTCCAGGAGTCGCTTTTCTGACTCATCCAAGAAGCAGATACCTTTCCAATTCACAGCAACGATAAAGTGGTTCTTGGGCAAGCTGGGACCTGAAAATGCAGAAAAAACCCTCCTTGTCAATGCTGTACAAGTCTTTCTCTGTTGATCTGACCTGTACTACCTGGCTCCAAGTATTACCTGAAAACTTTGTGACTTCAAAGAATCGTGAAAACAGCAAAGGCCACTGAAAGCGAGCAAAATCTACAAGCTGCTCCTTCACAGTCTGACTGGGGAGACGGTCCTGTGTGTATGGGGCCTGCAGGACAGAAAGATACCCAAGATTTGCTCATTAAAATCTGATTTGCATGACCTGTGGACAATAAAGAGCAGGCCTGATCCCAGAGGTTTCCAACAGTACTCCGTTGTCACTGGTGTGAAGGGTACCTAGAGGAAGTCAAATCAGGAGCAGTATCCTCCCTAAACAACATGCAGGTGAGGCTACCCACAGGCATGTGGATTCCAAATTGCCCTCAAATCCTAAGTGACTGATCTGTTCAGAGTCCACCACACTTTAGGTACTGTGGAAATAATTCTGTTAATCAACTTCCAGATCAAAACCAATACTCTATCCCATACTCAGTTGTCAGATGGGAGATAGAGAGCTTTAAAAGATTCTCTATTAAGAGTTTAAATATACATTTTGCATTCTGCCTGCCTCCCTGCTGAGCCCTATATAGAAGAGTGAATGGAAAGGTCAGACCCCACCTGGAGTACTGTGTGCAGTTCTGGGGTCCCCAACACAAGAATGACATTGAGCTGTTGGAGCCAGTCCAGAGGAGGGCCATGAAGATGCTCAGAGGGCTGCAGCACCTCTGCTATGAGGAAAGGCTACAAGAGCTGGGGTTCTTCAGCCTGGAGAAGAGAAGGCTTCAAGGAGACCTTATAGTAGCCTTCCAGTATCTGAAGGGGGCCTACAGGAAGGCCGGGGAGGGACTATTGACAAGGTCTTGTACAGACAGGATGAGGAGTAATGGGTTTAAACTGGCAGAGGGGAGATTCAAACTATAGGTTAGGAAATGGTTCTTTACAGTGAGGGTGGAGAGACACTGGCACAGGTTGCCCAGGGAAGTTGTGGCTGCTCCCTCCCTGGAGGTGTTCAAGGCCAGGTTGGATGAGGCCTTGAGCAACCTGTTCTAGTGGGAGGTGTCCCTGCCTATGGCAGGAGGTTGGAACTGGATGATCATTATAGGCTCACAGGATGTTAGGGGTTGGAAGGGACCGAAAGAGATCATCGAGTCCAACCCCCCTGCCAGAGCAGGACAATCCTATCTAACACAGATCACAGAGGAACACATCCAGACAGGCCTTGAAAGGCTCCAGAGAAGGAGACTCCACGGCCTCCCTGGGGAGCCTGTTCCAGTGCTCTGTGACCCTTACAGTAAAGAAGTTCCCCCTCGTGTTGAGGCGGAATCTTTTTTGCTGCAACTTACACATAAGCTTTGAGGTACCTTCCAACCTAAATCATTCTGTGATTCTATAAGGTTGTCCACTTCCCAAGCCCTAATTAACTATGTGGGATATACAAATGGAGATGTTTTTGCTTCTTCTCCCAACTGAGTGTTAATAAATGGAAATGGCGAAATAATAGAAGCTGGTGCTTGAGAGTGGTTACCAAGCAGTGCCAATCAAACTTCTTACCTTAGCATGTGCATAGGTTATAAGGCTCACCCACTTTTCTAGGGGCTTGGACTTGAGCTGTTTCGCTGGGATACAGTCATGGAGCACTTTCTGCACAAGTTCATTGTGGATGGAATCTCCAAACTGGATGTAACAATATTTTGCACCTATCTCCACCAAATCTTCCTCCTGAAAATAAATGATTCATTAAGAGTCCTAGAGTGGTGTTGCAAAGTCCAGATAGCCTCACTCAACCTTGAAGCTAGTTTAGGAATAGACTTTTCTCCATTTTTGTCTGGGTAACTCCTGGCAGTCATCCAGCACAAGAAGAGATAAACTTCACATAATCATAGATTAAAGAAAAATGTTTTTAAAGGACCTAAACTATGCCTCCAGCTGCTACATGAACTGGAAGTTGCAGCATTATTACAACTGCCAGTGTGACAGCTGGCACAGTCACCTGGGCAGAAATTGTACAGTAGGAAGGGAAGGGTTGGGTTGTTCACAGCCACTGGAAACTTCTTTCATCTTTCTGCTTTTTAATGTAGGAAGTGTTAATATAGTTTTGTCTCTTTAGGAGGATGAATAGGGGGACAGACCTTCTCACAACGGTACTCTCCAAACCGGATGCCACGAGTGACTTGGTGGTAAATGAGATCAGTGCTGATAGGATCTTCCTGGGAGTTGTGCCAGGGGGTGAAGATTTCCTTGCGGAAGTAGAGGCGCCAGGGAGCATTGCGTTCATGTGTGCCCCGCTCTTTCACCAGCTGTTCACACTGAGAGATGGCATCCAGGACATGATCTCGTCCCCCACCCAGCGACCAGACCTACAACAAAGGGATGCTGCATTTACTGGCATGCCTGCTTTGGATCTGAGCCAAGGACAGTAAACCCAGAGCTCCTGGTCTCTTGACAGCAGGAAAAACTCTGCAAAGGTAAGCAGATGGCTGTGCAAGTTGTCCTTTGGAAATGTGTGTGTTTTGATGCACAGGGATGGTACTGGGAGAAGTGTCCTGGGAGGCTAATAGGCCTATGAGACGTCCTGGCTTGCCTCACCTTTCTGCTGATGGGGGAAGCAAGGGCAGGAGGAAAACAAAGGCTTGGGCCATTATGTCCCCTCCCAAAGTGATAAAGAGGTACCCACGGGTGTTTAGATACTTGTTGATGTCTTGCCCAAATAAAGATGAGCAAGGCCTGGGCTCACCTAATATGGTCAGTTTGGCAGATGCCATTTTGATTGGTGAATCTCTGTGCCAAAGGAGCCACTGCACTTGGGCAAGTAATGTAAAATGAGCTAAGCTGCAAGCAGTTGTGCTGCTTCTGCCTTGCTGCCTCTGCCTCACTGATCTTGGACAACGTGTTCTGCTCTGCCCTGTGCTTCAGAACAGCTTAGCCCTGATGTTTTGGGCTTGAACTACTTGGAAACTTAAGTGCCTCAAGTTTCCCAGGAGAAGGCATTGCCTCACAACATGGCAAGAAGTGCCACTGACATGGTACTCTTTGCACATCTGCAAGAGATGCTGCCTGAACCCCTTTAAACCTCTGTGCCAAGAGGAACCACGATCAGCTCAGGCATCATCTGCCTCTTTCCCAGCACCCTGGGAAGATCTGGAAGCCTCTCAATGGCTGAGCAGTTCCAACACTGCCACAAAGGAGCCAGAGACTATCTTGAAATTCCTACTCCACCACAGTGAGTAGCACAGACCTTCCCTAGGGCTCCAGACTGCCTTTTATTTTGTAAGTGTGGCAAAGCCTTGTTGTGGCTGAACTTTCCCAATGTTCTGATTCTCCTACAGGAATGAATTGCCCATAAGCATCCTTGGGAAGATTTTCCCAACTGAATTAGAACCCAAATGTAACTAATTTGTATAGAGTTGTGGGCAGGGCTTTCTGGAAACAAAATTAACTGCATATTTTATAATTCCTGCCTTGTTAATTGCCACAACTAAATCAAAAAGTAAGCTGGAAGTTAAGACAAAGCGACTCTGGTCTGTAATCTTCTATTCTTCTTGTACTTGGCTTATTTCCTGTATATCCCCTTAAGCACACATGCAAGTGCTCCTGTAATCTAAACAAGAATGTCATCTCTGAATTAATTTATTTGCTACTGATGCCTAAGTCTGAGCACCAAGATGGTATCCTACTGTGTCTGTCTGTTCTAGAAACAACGCAGAGGGAAGGAAAAGCTAGAATGCCAGCACGTGCTAAGAGCAGCAGCCCTGGCAAGGACCTTGGCTTTCAAAGCCACATGATAGGGACACTGTAGCACTGAACTAGAAAATAATGTGCAGGTGGGAAATATGTCTTTGAGCAGAGATCCCTAGAGGGTGAGACCTGCTAGTTTCACCCTTCATCAGCAGTTCTCGAGTGCTGCATGCATGACAATCAGGTGGGATCTCAGAAGATGAGGGAAACTACAGAGCTGCAGTGCCCACGCACAGGAGCAGGGGCACTAGTCAGTTATGTGACCTGAAGAAAGAAACCTTGCAGGCCTACAGCAGGAATTGCTAAGTGGCTTGCCACAGAAAGGCAGACTAGGATTATCAGGTCCTGAGATTCATCTGGGATTCAGACCTGATTGGGTTTGAGCATAGGACTGGGGTGTGTGCTTCCAAAAGTCAGGAGTCCTCAGTGAGGCTGGATGGAGGGCAGCACCTCCACAGAAAGACAAGGGAGCTTTCATTCTATTTTTCAATACTTTACCTTATCAAACACAGCAATGTAGAGTGAAAAACCAAATACATCCTTCAGTTTGATTTTATCTGCTATGAACTGACAGATTTCCTTTGCTGTGGAAGCAGAGTCTGCTGGGACAGTGATGCTTTGGCCATTCATCAGGGTGACATTAAACATAATGGGTTTCTTCTGCTTTGTTGCCTGCAGGTCAGAGTTAAATGAGAAAAGAATTAGAGACAATCCTTACTTTCCTGTGAAGAATGAAGAAGGCAGTTAGATTTAAGAGCTTCACACACTATACTCTAGTCAAGAATCTTTAAGTGAATCTCTAGCACCCACAGAGTTTTTTTAATGCATGGTGAGTCTTAAATATAAATTGCATCTCTGGAGCAGCATTGAACTCAAGTTCTCTCCTTCCTTGCAGCTCAGGGAAGCTGCTTATCACACAACAGTGTGAACTAATAGACTATTCATGAACCTTGTTTGGCTTGATGTCTTTTGGGTACGGCCTCATGTGCATCAGTGGAGAGATGGCCTGCAGCAAGTCCTTTGCCCAGGGAATGTGTGTTAGGTAATAGGGTCACTCGGATTTAGGAAGAACTTGATCTGAGGCCTTCACCTGAATGATGGCTCTGTGTTTGGTGTGACTTCTCATTACTAGGGTGACATATAAAGGAAAGGGGAAGATGATACAGCCCTGTGCTAGTTTGAGACAAATTGGAATAGTTTAGTGAGAGAAATTAGATGATAGGCTGTGAAAAGGAAACAATGGTGGTGTCTGCTTCACTCATAGGCTTGCTGGGATGTATAAAACCAAGCACACAAACACAGATAACACAGTGGCTCTCTGTCACAGCTGATGCCTTTACTGTTTATTGCCCATGCTGTGTGCATTGGTGTATAAGCATTTCAGGGAGGGAGTTGAGTACATTGTTTTAAACCTTGAGGGGGCAAAGCCCTTCTGGTTGTCTGAGGTAGAATCATAGAATCAACCAGGTTGGAAGAGACCTCCAAGCTCATCTAGTCCAACCTAGCACTCACCACTGTCCAGTCAACTAGACCATGGCACTAAGTGCCCCATCCAGTCTTTTCTTGAACACTTCTGGGGTGGTGACTCCACCACCTTCCTGGGCAGCCCATTCCAATGCCAATCACTCTCTCTGCCAACAACTTCCTCCTAACATCCAGCCTAGACCTCCCTTGGTACAACTTGAGACTGTGTCCCCTTGTTCTGTTGCTGGTTGCCTGGTAGAAGAGACCAACCCCACCTGGCTACAACCTGCCTTCAGGTAGTTGTGTTGCTGGTTTGCTCACACCTAACACAGGTGTTGCCTCCACTGGTCTCCATTTGAAATGCTAGGCTCCAAGACTCACTGCAGCCTGTTGCCTGGATCCCTCTATGCTTGTGTGTGGCCTCCATTTGGGTATCTACCTGTTTGCATGTGACCTCTGTTTGGATACCCACATTTTTTTTGGTACCCACAGGTCTGTTAGCACAGGCTTATAGACACAATCCAGTATTAAGATGACACAGATCAATATGATTAAGCAAAAAAGGATTTGCTACCTGAAGTTCCAGCCAGCTTGGAGGTTCAGTCCGTGCTCCATTGACATAGGTACGTCTCAGTCGTTCAGCACAATATGGGGCATAGCCTGTGGGCCCATGGTGGATGAAATTCAACAGGTACTACATGCAGAGAGCATAAAAATGAGTTAGAGAACACTCATGTTGATAAAACATTAGAAACCTCCCACAGCTGATGTGCAAGAGTGATGAGTTAGCTTACAGCTCACAAGAAAGTCTTAAAGGTTAGAGATGGAATTGGTATTTTGAAAAAGGGAGTTTGAGACACCAACTTTTCCTTCATTCTGTGGAGCTTGGTTAGCCTACTCACCATGTTTAACAACATGATAAATACTGGAAAATGGAAACTTTGTTCTTACAGTTAGGTTATAGAACAAGGGTTGCTGCTTGCAGTTGTCACAAGACTTGAGACTCTCTATTCTATATGAACAAAAGTGCTGAGTCAAGGGATAATTGCAGGTTAGGACTGATGAAGATGGCTAATTTTAGTTTGACTGAATTCCCTGACAACATCAATAGTCAAAGTCCACATTTAAGATTGGATTTTGGAAAAGAAGGATTTGCTAAACTGAGCTTTTGACATTTGTATGGCTCTGATATCTCGGATAACATGGTGTAAGCATGGACTTGTATTTAGATAGTTCTATTTAGTGCAAGCATGGGTCACTTGGTTATTTTAATGAGTAAGAATAGTCCTAGAGATAAGGTATGGTCATCTCTCTCATGAATTCTACATAGTTCACAGTTTTTGGATGAAGACTGGTGTCAAAGTATTCTATGGTTTGTGATTGACTTCTTCCAAGTAGTGTCTATTTAGCAGCATTTATGATTAGCTTAATCATTGGAGCTAGGGTGTCAGTGAAGCAGAGCTGAAGATCCAGGTATATCTATGTATTCTGTTTGTCTCTAAGGTCTAGGAGGAAGGCTGATGGCAAGTTGGAGCCACAGGTGGTTGTTTGTTGTTTTTTTTTTCCTGTGATGAAGTGTATTTACCATCCATTTAGATTTGGAAATCAATGGATAAACCCCAAAATCTCTGTTGGATTTTGTATGGCTTGGACATGTAGGGTGAGAACTGATGAAATATGGGAGGCGATCTTATATTGGCCTCCTGGGTATATTTAATCACTAGGATGGTAACTGGAGACACTTGTTAAATGTTGGAAAGGCAGAAGTGGAGAGGTTAAAATTTGCCAGATTCTTAGAATCATAGAATCAACCAGGTTGGAAGAGACCTCCAAGATCATCCAGTCCAACCTGGCACCCAGCCCTAGCCAGTCAACTAGACCATGGCACTAAGTGCCTCATTCAGTCTTTTCTTCAACACCTCCAGGGACGGTGACTCCACCACCTCCCTGGGCAGCCCATTCCAATGCCAATCACTCTCTCTGCCAACAACTTCCTCCTAACATCCAGCCTAGACCTCCCCCAGCAGAACTCGAGACTGTGCCCCCTTGTTCTGTTGCTGGTTGCCTGGGAGAAGAGACCGATCCCACCTGGCTACAACCTCCCTTCAAGTAGTTGGAGACAGCAATGAGGTCTGCCCTGAGCCTCCTCTTCTCCAGGCTAAACAACCCCAGCTCCCTCAGCCTCTTCTCATAGGGTTTGTGTTCCAGGCTCCTCACCAGATTTGTTGCCCTTCTCTGGACACATTCCAGCTCCTCAACATCTCTCTTGAATTGAGAAGCCCAGAACTGGACGCAGCACTCAAGGTGTGGCCTGAGCAGTGCTGAGTACAGGGGCAGAATAACCTCCCTTGTCCTACTGGCCACACTGCTCCCGATCCAGGCCAGGATGCCATTGGCTGTCTTAGCCACCTGGGCACACTGCTGGCTCATCTTCAGCTACTATCTATCAGTACCCCCAGGTCCCTTTCCTCCTGGCTGCTCTCAGCCACTCTGTCTCCAGCCTGTAGCGCTGCTTGGGATCTTTTTAGATTACAGATCTAAAATGAGAACTGTGAACAGCAGAATCCAGTTTGCATGGCATGTAATGAAAAGGGATTAATTGTGAGTACGGCAATCATTTATTGAAATTCCCTGGTAAGTATATCAGATGAGAGACTTTCTGCTAAAATCACAGCACCAGGTACTATGGCAGGCAGTTTTTGTGGCTAGCTGTATCAAAACAGCAAACTACACCAGAAACCAGATCAGCTAAGGCATTTTAGCTACTGTAGGAAAGATCAGTAATGTACCTTCACAAATGTGTCTGAAGGAGGAAAGCAACCAAGGCAAAGAGACAGAAGGATCCAGCCTCGCGCATAGCTGCTCCTGTTGTTGTTTTCAGTGAGTTGTTTGCAAATCTGGCAATAGATCTCGTCTCTGTAATAAAACATGTGAAAGCAACAGATAGTGATTCCCTGTCTGAACTGTCTTTGGCAACATTTCCACTGAAAGCTTGGCATGATTGCAGCATGAAGAATTAGTTCTGAGCTAGGTTTAACCATGTTTGCTTAGGAGACCACCTGTGATGTACCACTGTGTCGATGGCTTTGGCAGGAAAAGGCTCAAGGTACAAGTAGTGTCCTTTGCCACTCCTTGTTACTCAAGCAGTTCAAGTGCAATTTCCAGGCTGGATTACAGGAGCAGGGAGACTGTGCAGGGATAACAACTGCTGGGTCATCCAGCTGTGAAATGTCCCTCCACATGTGAAACTTGTGCTGTGCTCTCTTACAGTATGTTTCTTGTATCTCATGGCTCTTGTCTGTCTGCTCATATGTAGACTTGGGGATAAGGATAGAGGGACACCTTGTTTTAGTAAACTTAGAGCGAGTCCTTCTGCAGGAATGGAGGAAAGGGCTCATCAGAGTGAGCTTCTGAAAATGCAAGTTGCCTGCAGCAAGGACATATGGGAAACAGATGCAAAAATCTGCATAGAAACAAAACAATTTTAATTGTTCCAGGCTCTTGGAACACACATTTGGCAAGTAAAACGTGAGAGGACACAAGGTGGATGAGGTTTTTGTTCACAGATAGGATGTATGATGAAACAGACTGAAGTACATACTCCCTCAGCTCATGGCTGACACAACACATTCACTGAAGGCAGTTTTTGCCAACTGAGGATCTGTTTTAGGTGAGCATTTTGACTGAAATAGAGAGGAATGCAGCTGATGACTGAGGTCAAAGCAGGGCCTGTGCCTGTGGACGTTGTTGCAGAGAAGTATTGCATAAGCTGAAATGAGCTAAAGTGGAAGACAGAATCCATAGTGTCAGGTCAAAATCAACCAGCTTCTATCAAATCCTCACACCATGCTTGGCCTAAGGTCCAGCCTCACATCACTTGTAAGCAAGATTTCTTCTTCTAGTGGCTGATATACAGCAAGCCAGACCTTCAGCAATCTCTGATTAGGGGACATGGCTTGAGGGCTCAACATCAGACAGCTGGGAAAGTGAGGGTATGAACACCTCTCATATACTTAGTGTACATTAGCTCCGTACCTCTTACTCTTCTGAGTGTTTCTTCTCCATGGTACTAGGGCTGTGTTTAACCTTCAGTTGTTACTGAGTTACAGCCCTGAGCTCTGCCTCATTGCATATGTGTGGGGTATTCAGAAAGCCATGCATAATGACAGCTGACCTCAACTACAACATGAAGTTACCAGAAAAGGCAGTAAGGGAGTCATTCTCTGTCCCCTCCCATAAAGGTGCATAAAGTCTGTGGCCTGCAGTCTCATTTCTATGTGTCTAGCTTGGGTTTTCTTCCAGGAATCCCCAGAAATACATGTGAGACATTTGGAAAATGCCTGAGGACTGTGGAAAGGAGGTGCATGAATTCCTTCATGTAATGGGTGCCTGCTCCTGGAAAGGAGGTACAAATTCCTACCTGATGGCAGGACGCAGGATTGCATTGCCAATAATGAAGTGCACTTTTTCTAGGTTGGACATAGGTCTCTCAGTGATTGAGCTGTCCTCTTGGAAAGCCTCTTCTCCACTTCTAAGCTGGTTTGCCACCTGAAAGAAACCAAGCAGAACACTAGAGTGCTCCAGAAGCCTCCTGTGATGGTTTGGGTGTTACCCACCCCCTACTCTTGTAAAATCACCCAGACTAGGCTCAGCTGAGCTGGAAGTTAAGGAATGAAGCTTTATATTCACAGCTCAGCACAATTGACAAGCAGATAATTACAATATCTACAGCTCTAGACAGAAATAGACAAGTTAAAATGTAATATGGAAACACAACAGCCCTCCCAGAAACCAGAGGCCCCAGGAGGGGCTCCCAACCACTCTTCCACCTTCTTTCCACCCCTCTAACTTATCCCAGACTTTGTCTTACATTCAAGGTTACTTTGGAGAATTGGCCAGGGGGGTTAGGAAGCAGAGGGATTAGTTACACAGACAGCAGGTTAGGGAGAGAAGGGAGGCAGCCAGAGCCAGAGAGCAACTCTGTTATCTCTATTTGTGTTCTTGTTTTTATACAAGCCTATGAGTGCAGTAGCCATCACCATTGTTTCCTTTCCACAGCCTATCATCTAATTCTTCTCACCAAAATATTCCAGCTAGCTTCAAACTAGCACACCTCCCCTCTCAGCAGACAGCTTTCCCAGAAATGAGAGGCATTCCTTCTTTGTCTTTGAGGTTAAAAACTCTTTCTGCTCGATGCAGGAGCAGTAAGAAACAGGCTGTATTTCGCCCACTCCCTCTCAAGATAACTCACAAAATGCAGCATTACATCACTATTATTGGCTAGAACTTCCTTGGGGGTTGGACTAGATGACCTCTAGAGGTCCCTTCCAATCCAGTGCATTCTATGATTCTGTCATTCCATGATTCCTTGTACTGTCCTGTACAGCCCTAAGCGCTTGGTAGTTCTCAGTCTGCTAGGGCCTTGGGCAAACTGTTCCGTAATAACGTTATTCTCCATAAGGAATTGATCCCTGTGTTCAGGAGCCACTCTCCAGCAGGAAGGGATAGAGCTGAGCTGCCTGAGAATGAATGCACATGGGGATGGTTTCAAAGGAAAAGTGAACCAGGTACCCCATATGCAGGGCAGCATTGGTGTGGTAGGGGAACAACTTCTCAGCAAGGAGGTTGCTGTCACTAACATCTTTCAGAAGATAAAGACACAGCTCCAGGCAAAAAAGACATAGGGGAAGCAATTTATTTCTGCTTCTTACCTTCCCTGTCAACTTGGATGACCGTTTCAGCTTGAGGGAAGAGATCCCCTTCGAAAGCTTGTTATCCTTTCTGATTTCTTTCTACAACACACATTACCAGTACAGCAAATTAGTTTAATGCACAGCCAGAATGATTCCTGAAGGATGCAAAGATGTTCAAGTGGAGTTGTTTTCTCCCCTTCTGCCAAAAGAAGCTGCAGTGTCCTGCCAGGACTTCTGGCATTTTGAGTACAGCAGCATGAAAAGGTTGCTTTGCTTTTCTCACTATTGGTGGAACAGCACAGAAAACAAGGAAAACAAATGAAAATACATTCATAACCTGCTCCTCTCACCATATTTGGGCTGTCATTTCTGAACTGGACCTGGTTTTTCTTTCCAAGTGTGTCATATATCTGTGTCATCACGGAGCTGCTCTTGGTGGTAGAATTCTTGGCAAACATTGCTGGCTCTGGCAGGTCCCCCATGAACCTCAGGATGATAACCCATACAACTAGAGAAGCCTGTGGTGGCAGAAAGCATGGTCAGACACTGCCAGGAGAACCTCATGCCATTTCTGCCTGTCTACATAAGAGTGTTTTCTTCCTTTACCCAGTTCAAGGTGTTGAAGTTCCCATCTCCTCCCACCATTTACACCAGTTTACTTTCATGTCAAACACCATGGCAGCCACAATCTCAACATGTTAAAGGGAGAGAATGCAGTTCTAGTGGGAATAGCAGGTTTGTTCTGTGATTACTGAACTCTCACCCTTCCTTTTATGGGCAACTTGTGGATGTGCTGTGGGTGCAGAGAGACGGAGAAAGCTTGGCTGAACTGCACTATGCACTAACCTGCCTGGACAGATAAGCAGTGGAGTGAACTCTCTGAGAAGCCCTCTTGACCAGAACTAGAAAGTCAAGTAATAGTGAAGGTTTTGTAGCTTCTACGAGGCTGCCTAGCATCAAGAAAAAGTCCCCTCCTCAATCTCCTTGTGGTTCAGCAGGAAAATAGGAGGCTTGGGCCTTCCCTTTCTGTTCTAATTCACAGACCACAGCCCTCACAAGAGCAGACAGGTGGGTGAGCTCTGATGCTTCTCTTCATTCTGTTTTTATCTTGAATGGTATCTGCAGAAGTCAAAACAAACCTCAGAATTCTCTCTTTAGGCAGACTGAAGGTGACCCGAGAGGTTGTGCTGGGTGGGTACCTGTGTGAAAAGCCTGCCTGCAAAGTGCCAAGCAATGCTAATGGAAGCTGCTCCTTTAGTAGAAGTGCTTAGGACTATCTGCTTGGCTCTAAAGTCTTTGTTCCCAGGGCTGTGCCAGGGGTTGGGGGATCAAAAGATGAGTAGCTATAGAAGCCAAGGCTGTGAAGAGAGCAGGCTCAAGAACAACAAGGAGCAAGATACCAGGACGTTGTCCTTGTCATCATGATAGAGTAGTGGCTGCCGCAGCTGTCTCCGGATATGAGTATGTGTAGAAGACCCCTGGAAATAAGTAGCTGCAAACTTTGGGAAGGTGTACTCTTCCAAGCCATCTGCTTCCTCTTCTAGCTCCACACTCATGGGAACCATATCCAGGTCCACCTCCTCCAGCTTGTTAGGCTTTGTTTCCAAGTCCTGTGCAGAACATAAGGAAGAAGCTTACTTTCTTTCCCTGTACTCTTAACATTATTACATTATGCTCTTTTTGGGTTTTGTTCAATTGTTTTTTTTTCTTGGCTATAGGTACTCCAGAATTTAGCTTTCCAGCTAATCCCAAAGCCATTTTCAGCTGCTACCAACAGATCACTGGGACTCAGAGCTTGTCCTTCTGAGAAGCATTCGTTCTATAAGGCCTGCCTGTCTTGGTCTTCATCAAGAATGTTGCTGATGGATAACTCATTGGTCACATCCTGCACTAACCCACACCATTCTACTCTGCCTACTTCTCCCCACCTGACTCCATCCTCCACAGTTGCAGGATATTTCAGATTTTGCTTTTAAGAGCTTCCAACTTGTTTCAGCTGGAAAATCACTGAGAGCACTGCCAGCAGAACATGTGCTTGGTGCCAAAATGCAAAGACTGGCACTATTTGGTGAGGATCTGTTGGGCCAAAGAAACAGATGCGTGGTAGCTTTTGAAGATACGTGGTCTTCAAACTGCATGTGACCTACAACTGACCTCTGGAACTGATTGCAAAGAAATGGTCTGGATTATTCTAATTTGGGTGATTCTTTAACCCTACAGAAGTTCAGTACCCAGAATGGACCACTGATGAAATTCCAACAGTCAATGGACTTACACAAGAGGTGAAGATGACCTGTTCTAGTGGGAGGTGTCCTTGCCTATGGCGGGGGGATTGGAACTGGATGGTCTTTGAGGTCACTCCCAACCTAAACCATTCTATGACCATTCTGCAGTTCTGTACCTCAAATCCCAGAGGAGCCTGTCCTTCTTGGCCTCCAATCATAGAAGGTAAAAACCCAAAAATTTTGTCCACCATTTCTTGGTCACTGAGAACATCATGATTTGTTCGCTTATGGTCAAGAGCATTCTTCCTTTCTCTTGCTTCTGCCTCTTCTCTCTCCAGGGCAACCAGGTGTTCCTTTAAACATAGAAGCTGGTTAGGCATGACTGGAACATTGTTCTGCTAGGAGTTGTTCAAGAAAAGCCTGGATGAGGCACTTAGTGCCATGGTCTAGTTGATTGGGTAGGGCTGGGTGCTAGGTTGGACTGGATGAGCTTGGAGGTCTCTTCCCACCTGGTTGATTCCATGATTCTATGTGTGGGAGGATAAAACACTATTTCAGGAAAACCCTGGAGTGGAAAGCCACACATTATTTAGAATTTAGAAGTGTTTTGTGTCAGGAGGGGCTGTGACATCATTGTGCACGTTTGGTTAAAGTGCCAGCTCACACTGCACACAGAAATGTGGACTTTGCCTTGTCTCACTTCTACAGCATCATTACAAGCAGGTACATTGGTATCAAAATATAGCAGCTCAGCTCTTTGAGCAAGTCTGAGGGTGTGAGCCAGGGCAGCTGTCTTCTTGGCCAAGCAATGTAGCATTCAGTGTTGCTCCACTAACATACCTACCTTTTCTAATCTCATAGCTTCTTCCCTTGCTTTTGCTGGTCCAAGGACTTGGATGAGACGTTTCTCTTCTTCCAAGCGGATATTCCTGGCTTCCAGCTTGAGCTCGTTCTATGGACAACAGGATCATTCTGTGATTGTTTCCATGACTGCAAAGCTGGCTCCCTTCTGCCATCCATAAGCTGTCCACACCAGCACTTTATCCCAGCGGGGACTTAGTTTTAGATTTGGCATCTTAGACAACAGGCCACAGGCAGCAATCTTCAGACTGGCTGTGTGCTGTTTGTGTGGCATTCATGCAGAAGGGAAATCATGGGTAGGCCTCCCATGTGCTATGTGTCAAGGTAGAAGGTACAGTGCATACCAAGATGTGATGCATCAGGACTGAGTTTTAAAGGGATCCCTAAGTGACATTACCAGGCTTTGCTGTAGAAACTGATCACCCCTTGCAGGAGTGACTGACACACATGCACACCTTTCCTACCCTCTGTCAAAAACATGTCAGCTGTCAGTGAAGTTTTGATCAATGACAATGAACACAAAAAGCAAACATAAACAGCAAACAATCTGCTTAGAAAGATGCTTTCTAAGATTGCTGTTTCTAAGCAAACAATCTGCTTAGAAAGATGCTTTCTTCCTTAACAAGAGCACCAAATAAAATATCCCAAAGGAAATATCCACATCTGGTGCTATACTATGGCAACACTTGTCAGTAAATCCCTATCAGAGCTCCACCGAACCAAGAAGTCCATGAGGTGTGTCTGTGACCATACCTCCCTCTTCATCCTCTGGTAGATTTGGCGAGCAAGCATGCCCCTGGCATAGGCCTGTATAACACATACAGCCTTCTTCTGCTCTGCTATCTTCTGGCGTGTTAGGTAGCCACGGCACATGGCCTGAAGCCTGATGACACGAGCCCGGGTTTCTTCGTACTGCCTAGCGAGGTGCCGGCTGCGGTACAGGGCCTGCAGGCGCCCGAAACCCAGCATAGCCTGTGAGGAAGTGAGGGGAGAAGGATGAGTCCAAACCTTAAGACTGAGGGTCAGTTGGGATGAGTAAAATAGAGAACAAAATTTAGCAAGCAAATAAAGGCACTGGGGGGGGTGAATGTGATAAAGCCCTTTAAGCTTTATTTTCTGCCAAGAACAGGCTTTTAAAACAAAACCCTCCTGGATGTGTTCCTGTGCGACCTGCCCTAGGTAATCCTGCCTTGGCAGGGGCACTGCACTCAGTGATCTCTGGGGGTCCCTTTAAACCCCTAACAGTCTGTGATTCTGTGACTGTATAGAGTTCTTTTGGGGACTGGTTCTAGTGATTTGTGCTAGCTTGAGCTTAGTTGGGATATTTTAGTGAGAGGAATTCGATTATAGGCTGTGAAAAGGAAATGATGCTGATGTCTGCTGCACTCATAGGCTTGCTGAGATGTATAAAAGCAAGAACATAAACACAGATAACAGAGCTGCTCTCTCTGGCTCTGGCTGCCTCCCTCTCTCCCTAACCTGCTGTCTGTGTAACTAATCTGTCTGCTTCCTGATCCCCCTGGCCAATTCTCCAAACTCACCTTGAACATAAGGCAAAGTCTGGGATAAGTTAGAGGGGTGGAAAGGAGGTGGAAGGATGGTTGGGAGCCCCTCCTGAGGACTCAGGTTTCTGGGAGGAGTGTTGTGTTTCTGTATTACATTTTGACTTGTCTATTTCTGTCTAGAGCTGTAGATGTTGTAACTATCTGCTTGTCTATTGTGCTAAGCTTCACAGCTTATATAAAGCTGCATTTCTTAACTTCCAGCTCATCTGAGTCTAGTCTGGGTGATTTTCTTAGGTGTGGGGGGGTTGGGTAACACTCAAACCATCCAGGAGGTGATGATGATAGTTTGAGATTATGAGAAGGGAAGGAAGAGAGTGGAAATGAAGCCAAGTGAATGGAAAGGTAAAGTGTGAACAATCCCAGGGGAAACAGCAGAAGGAGGAGGGGGCAAACTGCAGGACAACAGCCTGGCTCTTCAAATAGGAATTGTACCACTGATGCAGAATAGAAAATGCTTCTGGCTGAAACTGGCAGTTCTGCCCTTTGTGCACAGGATGTATAGGATATATTAACAATTATCCCTCCACAAAAAAAGGCTACATGTAACTGCCCCCAGTATGGTGTAGCTTTCCTTACCCACCCTCTGAGGAAAATCAGACAATGTTTTTAGTAATGTGAGACTGAAAAAATGATTTTTTCTGCTATTTTTTTTTACAGATTTCCAGTTTCCCTGTAACAGTTGTGGAAGACATTTTGCTCCGGGCCTGGTGGTGACGCACAAATGCTAGCCTTGGACTACTGACTGAAAGAAATAGGAGCTCACTCCTATGTCCTGTCGCTGGAGCCAGGCCTGCCAGAGGTTTGTTGGGTTACTATTTCACCAGAAGGCAGAAATCACCGTCCCTGGGGGTGTTCAGGAAAAGACTGGATGCAGCACTTGGTGCCATGGTCTGGTTGACTGGATAGGGCAGGGTGATGGGTTGGACTGGATGATCTTGGAGGTCTCTTCCAACCTGATCGATTCTATTCTATTCTAAATGTCACAGCTTCAGCAAGCCCTGAGAGCTTCCAAAGCCGTCTGTGGGCTTTATACTTTTCTCTGCACCCTTTCATCTTGCCTCTCTTTCCTTCAGCCGTAAATATCTTCATTGCTAATACTCAGTATGGCAAGGCATAGTATCTGAACACATACACACAAATACATACACACATATATATAAGCACACAAAGTAAAGAGATATTTCTGGATCCACCTGTTTCTTACCATTCTGAAATCCTTCCGGCAGCAGTAGCCTCGCCAGGCTGACTGAATGGCTACAGCAGACTTCCTCTGTTTCAGAAACCGCTTCCTAAGCAGACAGATAGATGAGGCTGCTACTTAGAGTAATGGTAAAGAGCAAGGTGGAAGGTTCTTTATGTTTTATGGGACGTCTACAGTCTGGTCTCAGCCTTGTCTGCTGTCTAGGAGCACAAGAGCCAGGAAAGCTGGCTCAGTTTTTAGTAGACATCTCACCAGGGCAAGTTTAAAGCTCAGCAAGGGCTGTTCTTCCTGCTTATGAGTAGCCCATGAACAATATATTGCAGCAGAAGGATTAGTCTGGTCAGACATTTTTGTACCACATGCCTTAAAATTACCCTCACTCAAACATTTTGTCTGCTTGCATGTTTTCCATACTGATGGAAAGGTCAGAGTAGGCTGCTTTGCCTGACTTTATCTGGCTTTAGGAGATTTCACCTAGGCTCAGTTTATTCTGCAAGTGAAACAGCAACAATGAATCAGTTGAGCTCCAAAGTGTTTTCCTATTTGCTAGTAGAAATTCACACTGATACTTTGCCCTTAATGCTGCAAAAATACTGACAGCAACTCCAGACTAAAGTCGTTCCTGCAGTAGAAGAGCTCTGTCAGATCTGAAAAAGCCTTCACATCAAGCCTGCAGAAGTTAATTTCCCCCCGTCTGATGACCACATGCTCCCCAGTGTCCTGTCAGGACAAGTAGCCCATGGTAAAGGCTGTCACACTGTGGCTGTCAGAAGTGGCACAGAGCTCTGATGCTTTGAAAATAAAGGTGAGGTGGGACTTTAAGGAGAGTTGATACTCTATTAGGTGGCAGGCAGGCTTTGAAAACACAGGAGGAAGTTTTGGGGCATTTTGTGCCATGTTTTTTTAGTTCTTGCATCTCTACTGTCAGGAATATTCCTACATCAAACAAGGATTTAGTCCTATGCCATGGTTTGGGTTGGGGGATACAAGATTAATAAGCAGACATCATGATGTAAATCATTTAACAAAGATGAGCATTTACTTGACAGTGACTAAATTTAATTTCTGAAGATACTTCAAACTAAACCAGACAAAATGCAAGAACTGTGATCTTCACCAAGTGAAGGACTGGTTAGTTTCTGTCTGATTCTTTTCTCTGTCTTGTATCAAACACTTATGTTCTAAATGTGAGAGTTCCTGTAGCTCTGATAAGGCCACAGATTGCATGGGAATTCCCTGCTTTCTAGATGTCTACAGTTTGCTATAAAGATGAAGTGCAAATCCTCCTCCCAGCCCTTTGTCTTCATACAAGCTGAATGTGTCACAGCCCTGCACTTTGGGAAGCATCATGAAAACAAAGATGCTAAGCCAGAACAGATTGTGGTGCAAAATCTTCCCAGCTGGACTGTGCACTGTTACAAGATGAGCACTGAATTTGGGGCTAGTGGAAGATGCAGACTGGAGGAGGTCTAAGCTGGATGTTAGGAGGAAGTTCTTGCCAGAGAGAGTGATTGGCATTGGAATGGGCTGCCCAGGGAGGTGGTGGAGTCGCTGTCCCTGGAGGTGTTCAAGCAAAGCCCAGATGGGCTTTAGTGCCATGGTCTAGTTGACTGGCTAGGGCTGGGTGCTAGGTTGGACTGGATGATCTTGGAGGTCTCTTCCAACCTGGTTGATTCTATGAATTAGTATGTTTTACTCGTAGTGGGTTGGCACCACTCAAAGCCACTGACATATGCAGAGTGCTAACGTGGATTCTGTGATTCTATGATACATTTCATACTCAAAACCACTGTGTTTAACTGCACCACTAAGGTTGCTGAACTAAACCAAAGCAAATCTCCTTCTGTAAGATCACTGACCTGTCCTTCAATCCTCTCATCACCTTCTGGATAAGGAGAACTTTATCTGTAAGTACATTTTGGCGTTGCAGCTCCAATACTGTATCGTGATGATCCTGTTAAAAGAAAGTGTGGATATGCCAGCTGAGCAGGCACCCTCACAACTTCTGAAAATGGGACACATGGTCTGAAAGGCCCCAAACTGGCATGATGTAGTGCAAGTTGTGATTCAAATGCATGTGTGGAACTGCAATAGGAAGAGTGTACACCACCTGACAACACTATGCCTGGCTACAGCCATAAACAAGCAGAGAATCTGCCTGCAGTAAGACTGCTTTTACCTGGGGGTATGCTACAGGCAAGGAGCTCCCCTTGCTGTAGTGCTCTGGAATCCAGTTCTTTCTTAGGCTCAAGGCATGAGCAAAGGCCAGGACATTGCACTGTGCTGTTTAAGCTGCAATACTGGAGCACAGGAACAGGGTTAGCCTCTCCTGCATCAAGCTGTGTCCATTATATTACTTGGCCTTCAGGGACAAAGATCCAGCCTTAGACTGAAGAGAGAGTTTATAAGAGAACACTGTCTTTCTGAGTCACCCACTCTTTCACAAACAGGGCAAGCTATATCATGAAGCACCCACTTTTTCCAGTAGAAGAGACAACAAACTATTCTTTTTACTTACCTTAAGGAAAATCTTGGTCTTTCCAGCTTGCCAGCTTTCATTCTTGCCCAGCACTGCTTCACAGATGTGGATACAGCTCTGGCGAACATCATTTTTCAGCTGATGTGCAAAAGCATCATGTTAGGGCTTGGTTGTGAAACAGAGCAGCTGTACTATGTAATGGTATGTTGCTCTGCATTGCAAAGGGTGAAGAACTGAATCAGATGAGGTCTTACAGACCTCTGGACTGAAAGTATAACGAATGAAGGTGGTTTGGCTCAAATGGTCAAGAAAAGGAAGAATATGACATCAAATATTCCAGAGCTGACATGCAAGGAGGATGGCAGAGACCTTAGAAGTGTGTTGTTATAGGGAAGAAACATCTGAGGGCAATGGGGGTGCCACCCTACCTGGGATATCTGTGTGGGACAGATCAAGGATAGCTGCACCTAAAAGCACTTCTGCTGTTTCACTAAGGACCAAATGAGTATGTAAGTGTTAGCTACAATTACTGTGACAACAGCTGCTGTGATGACAGCTCTCTCAAATGTGCAGCAGTAATCCAAGAATTATCTACCATGGAAAAGACCAAAGCCTCCTAAGGAAAAGTTAGATGAGCCAATGTAAAGAGTTAACCCTCCTGGGGGGTGGTCTTGAACCTGACCCCAGGTCCTCCTGACTGCTCCCTGGAGGTGGGTCTGAATCTGCCCCGAGGTGTAGTGGTTAGCCCACTCCCACTTCTTGTCTAGGGCCCCTATGAAAACAGAGGAATTTCCTGTTTCTTTTGCTTCCCTGCCTGCTAGCATCACCTTTGTTCTGCTGCTTTTGTTTTACCACGTGGCAATCCCACCACATGGTGGACAAGCCCTGTCTGAAAATCTGCTTCCATCCATTGCCAATCAATCTGGTTTTATATATATATATATATA